>JAOEGS010006070.1:15111-89458 GCA_025447755.1 Corythornis vintsioides | reverse complement strand
AGCCAGGATTTATTATTATTATTATTATTATTATTATTATTATTATTATTATTATTATTATTATTGTTTTTTAAAAGTTCCTTATTATTAAGTGTACTTTAGGACTAAGCAGACAATTATGAAATAAGAATAGTAACAGGCAAAATTAGCAAATGTTGCAGATAATCCCACTGCTTCATGCTATGTCTAGTCATCTTTCTGGAGCTGGAACTGGAGTTCCCAGGCACTCAGCTCTCAAGTGCTATGGAAAGAAGGCACTGACATCCTCTGCTTTGGGTTGTTTCCAAATTACTGCCACTCAGGAGACTTTCACTATAAGATGCTTTAGGATGAGAAGTGGAGGGTTTGTAACACTCTTGGTGGGAAGGTGGCCACCAAGCAAACGGTAGCTGAGCCACCTGAGCAGGACTCCAGCTGAAAGCATCACCAGCTTGTGTGTGCCAAGCCCTGGTGCCTCACACCTGAGCTGGTAGATTTGCTCACATGGGATTCCAGAAGTTAATTAAAAAGCAATGCAAAGTCAAATGCATCAACAGAGGAAAATCAAATCCTGTGCTGCATCTGCAGGGGTGTTACTGGCAGAGCTAAGAGATGTCATCATCCCACTCAGCCCTTTTCAGCCCACATCAGGAGTACTGTGCCCAATTCTGGCCCCCACAATTCAAAAAGATAGAGACAGACTGGAGATTGTCCAGAGGAGGGCCATGAAGATGATCAAAGGGCTGGAGAAACTGCCTTACAAGGAGAGACTGAAGGAGTTAGTCCTTTTCTCCCTGGAGAAGAGAAGGTTCAGGGGGAACCTCATCACAGTATTCCAACATTAAAGGGCAGCTACAAAGAGGATGGGGGCTCTCTCTTCACAAGGAGCAACGTGGAGAAGACAAGGGGCACCAGGAGACCTTTCAACTTGATACAATAATTTTTTACAGTGTGATCAGTCATCCACTGGAAAATCCTCCCCCGGGCTGTGATGGAGCTGCTGTCACTGGAGATTTTCAAGATGCAATTGAACAGGGTGCTAGAAAACATCATCTAATGTCCCTGTCCCATGAAAGGTTGAACCAGACAATCTTTCGAGGTCCTACCAACCTGGGCTGTTCTATGATTTTATGATTAACCTTGTCCATCAAGTCCTTTCATGTCCACCTGTCAGAGAGGGACCTGCTCTGCCACCTGTTTGCTCAAGCTGGGGAAAGATTGACAGTTGAATAAACAGAGAAGAGATTTAAAGGGCTTTTAGATTTCAGAAGGACTCCAACCATGGAGGGCCAGCTGCACCTCAACCTCGCTGGGATTTTCTTAGGAGCATAATTCAGAGCTTTGTGGAGATCAGCAGATAGACCAGACTGACAGTGGCACCTCTCTACAACGTCCTTTCAGGTGGCTGTAGAGAGTGATGAGGTCTCCCCTCAGCCTCCTCCTCCTCACACTAAACAGTCCCAGCTCCTCCAATTGTTCTTCGTAAGTTTTATTCTCCAGGCCCTTCACCAGCTCTGTTGCCTCCTCTGCACTGGCTCCAGCACCTCCAGATCTCTCTTGGCTTGAGGTGCCCAGAACTGGGCACAATAGTCAAGGTGTGTGATCTCTGACACTGCTGCTGATTCGGGCAGTGAAGGATGACCTGGCACCCTGGGTGAACCAGCTGCAGGGCCGTGGTGAGGCTTCTCCAGTAAACAGCAGGGACTGGAAAGCAGGGGCATTAGCCTGCCAGGTGATAATTTTTAAAAGGCTAGAACTTACTTTCCTTGAAAGAGTGGACAAAGTGAGCTCCATTTTGGTGGCAGTCACCCTCACCACGGGCACGCTGCTGGGGAGGTGGAGGTCCAGCTGCTCCTCAGCCAGGGAGGTCACTGCCCCCAAAGGTGCCAGAGGGTTTGTGTCCCTGCAGGGAGGCTCTGAGGTGTGGAGCTCCCTTCCTTCCCTCCTTCCTTCCTTCCCAGGCTCTGACAGCCTGTAATCATTTTATCTCTCAGGATTAATGGCACCGAGCAATAAACTCACATCCTAATTATTGTAATTATTTCTTTCTTTGTACGTCAGCCTTGGTAACGATGTTTTTACAGCTGATGGGATGGAAGGGAGGGCAGAAAAGAAATACTGTCACAGTAATGAAGAAAGAGCAATGAGCATACTCCTTTCCATTCACTTTCCCCAAGGTTTTAGAGCCCACTTGAGTTTCCTATTCCCTAAGGCCTCAGAAATTAGCAGTGATTGTCCTAATGCTGCAAAGTAGCAGCAGTCCAGGACTAAATTCCTAATTGATCTGAAGTACCTGCCTGCCACTTCAGCCCCGGAGATGTCTGAATGTCTCTAAAGTCCCCTGCACATGTAAGTACCTGCTGTGTACTTCAAACTGCCTGATTCTTGAGAGCAGGAGAGGCTCCCTGGTTGTCATAGCCTTGAGCGTGGCTCCCAAGCTGGGCATTGTGCCAGTCTGATCCATGGGAACTGCTCCTCTAAGCCCCATTTAGAATCCATTCAGCCTTTCAGAGGATGGAATTCAGTGCCCAGTTCTCCCCCAGCCCATTAGCCCTACAATGGGAGGCTGCAATATTGAGATGCTTGTCCTAGCTGCTGGGCAGGAGTTTCTTTCCCTGCTGTAGCCCAGGTGTTGGAGAGAGTTAACTAGTTAACTAGTGAAATAGTTCCAGTGCAGACATGGGCTCCCCACTCCCCAGCAAATATCTTAAGCCCTAAACTGGAATTTAATTTGTGCATTTGTCTGATTTATTGAGTCAGCTTGTCCTGCCACCTCTGACCCCTCCTGGCCATAGGGACCCGAGCCCTGGCCAGAGTCCCTGAGGGGCAGCACCTCTCCATCAGCAGCTGTAGCTCCTTTGGAGCAGGGCTCATTCTCTTTGGGAGCTGCCTTTCAGGATGACACTTGCTTTATTCAGGTCCTCGTTCTTCCCCATTTCTCCCCGACGTTTCAAAAATAATTACCAGTGGTTCAGTTAGTTCATTAGCAAAGTCCCTGAGGACCCTGGGCTGTGTATCATCCAGCCCTGCTGATTTGTGGATAGGCTCTAATCAAGTGTTTCAAGTCTCTCTCTCCTTCCTCCTCCTTTCAGATTAACAGTTATTTTGACAAGATTCTCATTATTTCCTATTTCCTGGCAGTACCCAGGGACTAGGCTTATTTGAGTCCTCACTGTTGTCATTGTGGGTTTATTTTTAACCTCAGGCTCTGCTTCTCCACAAGGACATCCAAGATTTTGTGTTCTTCAGAAACACGTGGCTTGGTCGGGGCCATTTTAGTCTCAGTTCAGCCTGGGTCTTCCAGCACGCTCCCTCTTTTGCCTTTATCACTTTTTAATCCTTCTTCTGACTGCTGCTCCAGAATTAGCCAGAAGAAATGACTTTGCTTTTACCAAGCCTACAGCATTAATAATGTTTTCCATCTTTTTAGATATAGGCCACCTTCTTGGCTGCAATTAATTTTTCATCCTCACCTCCCTCTTTTTCTCCCTGCTGTCCTCTGGTGTGTACAAACTCTCCAAGTCTCCCTCTTCCTTCCCAACACAGCCATCCACCAAAAGGAGGATGCTCTTGGAAGGGACCCAACCACCAGAAAACCCACCACCAACCCCATCCAGTTTAACAACATCTTTAAATGTTGGGGGACAAACTCAGGCTTACCCAGCAGATGACAAGCAGAGCAGCCCCCACTTTTGGATTCCCCCACTGAAGGCAGCACAGAGAACATGGCAGCCCTGCCCTGCATAGGCTTTTCCCACCCAGCTGCCTGTTGTCCTTCTGCCCTTTCCAAACACACACACACACTGGAGCCCAGCCCCTCGTTGTCATCATTAGCCCAAAGTGAGGGTCATGCCCTGCACACAATTGCTGGAGAGGCCGAGGGGTTAAGTGAAGGGAGGAGGAGGAGATGAGGCTCAAGGGCAATCTTTCTTCCAAATACCTTCCACACCTACACATCTTCCTATCAAGAGCCCACAGACCACAGGATTAGCTCAGCCTCATTATCCTTCATTTGCATGAGATGTCTGAAGTCAAAGGACTTATTTTTAAAAAGCATTAAGGCTTTTTGTCTTCCTCAGATGCCAACATCCAGCTCCCTTGCCAGCCCTTCTACTGCACATCCCCAACCCTCAGCTTCCCATGCTGCAGGTTGGCTTCCCACTTGACACACCCCCATCTGGGTGTGCAAGGTGGACAAACCATCAAGACCTCCAGGCTCTTGTCCCAGAACTAACAGAGAAATTTTCTGGACCTTTTTTCTCTTCACACTTTGCCCTAGGGAATAATTAGAGGATTAACTTGACTCAAGGTTTTATTCCAGTTGAGGTGGCAGGGACCCAGCATCACTGGGGTTGCCTGTGTGTGTACAGGGTGTTACAGGGTGTGCTGCTGCAGATCCCGTGTGTGGGCTGGAGAAACATCTTACTTGGACCCATTTCTATTGTTTAAATTAGACACAACATTTACCTACCTGTCAGGAACACAAAAAAGATGAATTTTGAGGAAAGGGAGAGGGAAGAGAAATGCCCACACAGTTTATACAGATAAGAATAAAAGGTGCACTCATCATTTACCCCGTGTTATGAAAGACTGGGTTTGTTCTAAGCCTGAAAAGAAAATTGCTGGGTAAGAAGACTAACTAAACTTACTTTTTTTTTTTTTTTTTTTAAATGCAGTGCTGTGGTTCTGGATGGAAAGATTTATGCCACTGGTGGGATCGTTAGCAGCGAGGGACCTGCCCTGGGAAACATGGAAGCCTATGACCCTAAAACAAACACATGGACACTTCTACCAAATATGCCCTGCCCTGTTTTCCGACACGGCTGCGTAGTTATCAAGAAGTACATTCAGAGTGGCTGATGGTACCCAGGAGGTGGATGGAGAACTGTTTGTACCTGTCAAAAGCAGGCAAGGAGACTATTACTACTTCAGAAACAAAAGCAGCAAAGCCAGCCAGTGAACATATTGCTCTAAAGTCTTGAATAGTGTCTACATTGAATGTAGAAAAATCATCCTCACCTTTTGGTGAACAAGGAGCAGAGAGCTCCGTGCTATGTAAGATATTGTAACTTAATAACACAAGGGTGTCACTAGATGTTATAGTGGCACTTGTTCTGGATGTCGGCTTTTGGTCAACCCAGGTGCAATAGAATTTCACATATTTTTTAAGCTGGGGAAGAGAGGAAAGAAAGAAAGAAAGAAAAAAAAAAATCTGCATTTTACTTTAGAACTCAAGCTTGATTCTTAAAATAACCATGCAGATTAGTTTTACTGTTACACGTTAGGCATCAGTCTATTTGAAAGGTCAAAGTGTCCTTACCACTTTGATTCCTACATTTGTTTTTAACAAATACATGCTTTTCAATACCAATGACTGAGAGGAATCTTGTGTGACAGATGGCATACCTTGGTGTCAGTCTTCCAGCAGAGCAAACAAATCTTTCAGTCCTCTAGAGCAGAGCCCAGAAGTGGAGTGAGGTGGGGACTGAGGAGGAGGATTGGTGATAAATTCCATGTAAAATGATGGAAAGGGCTGTTGAGCTGGAAGAGTTTCTGCTCCCGGTGATACTTGTGCGGCCGTGCCCACAGCTGGGGGAAAACTTGGAAGTGCTCAGTTCCCTGACACAAAATGAAAAGGGTTTGAATTCCAGGGCATTCTCCTGCTAAACCTGCTCTTCACTTCCGACCGGGATCGCGGCCTAGCGCGGGATTTCCACCGGCTCAGCAAGTGCAGAGGATGCCCCTTGTTGTGGCTACGCACTCGGCCCTGGCTCTCAACCACAGTTCCTGACCTTGGGATATATGCCACTATCTTTTATGTAAAGTCTGAGAAGTTGGGTGTTTTTTTGTTTTGTTTTTTTTTTTTATATGGTTTTATTTTACAAGTTTCCTCATAGGCGTGGAAACCTACTTCTCTTCTTTGCAGATTTTAAACACACTAGTTTAAATCCCATGGTAGAAAAATACATAGACTTCAGCCCGGTGTAAGAGACTTAAATGATTACTATGTAGAGTTGTAAGTATATGCACAGCACAGGGGTTATATTTTTATATATATTAAAATATTGTCTATCCAGAGAGCATTGTGACGTGGAAATTCTTTATAAATTTATACATAAAAGGATCAAATGGGAGATGGACTGGGTAGTGTAGAGGGGACAAGGGGAAAGAATCTTAAAATTCACAAATAGGAAGTAACTCCAAGCTAAGGATTGTCCTGATTTCTTCCCAAGTAGAGGGAAAAAAGTTGCCATACTTGCCTTTGAAGACTCAAATCCCAAATGCCAAGCCAGCAATTCAAGAAGGAGGGTCCTACACAGGGCGTGGGTCAGATCTTACTGTCAATATCTAGTTGAATTTCATACCAAATACACAAGCCTTTTTATACAGAGGGAGGTCTGCCTACAGCTTTGGGGAAATCAATGCAGATGGTTAGCTAATCATCTTATTTTATTAATAATTGTTTATAAAATAAAAGAAAAATAATGAAATTTGTATCTTGCAGTATTTAAAGTGCTCAAGTCAGCTGAGTCAAGCTATAGGGTGACTCAAGTCTCTCATTTTGACAGTGAGGTTCCAGCCTTTGTTATGCAGTTGTTTTATTTATTCTTTAAAGAAAAAAAAAATAATAAGCACAACAAAATTATATACTAGTATGTCATTTAAAGTATTTATGTCAAACAGGGTGCAAGTGTGAACCTAAAGATTGGAGCACAAGTTTCTAACTGCCTGGGGCAGGACTAATTTAGTGTTGGTGTGTGTCTACCTCCAAAGGAGGTGCTACCTGTCAACAAGACCTAAACACATTCAACATTTCCAATTTAGCTTATTTCTTCATTTCTCACACTGGAACAAGACTGGCTATTTCTGTGAATAATAATAAAAACAGGGTTATCTGTAATGGTATTGTATATAGTTTATGTTTACTGTTAAGTTCTTGTTATATTATAATAAATATATTTATAGATCTAGATCCAGCATCCAGATTGGATTAATTTTGTCACAACTGAACAAGAAACAACCCTGCATGAACCGTGACTTCAGGTTCCATCCCAGCTGGTTTCTCGTGCAAATCCCAAAGTGTATTGCTAATATTTAAATGCTCAGTAGCTTCCAAAGCACTTCCATCTGCCTTTCCAAAAAAGTTCTTAGCAGTGATTCTGGATTTTACTCAGCAAGACTGTTTATCCATTTTCCCAAACTTACTATTATGTAAAGAACAAAAGGGCTTAAAGAAAGTTCAGGAAACTATACTAAAAAAAGAAAAAAAAAAAAATAAAATCAAGCCACAGTGATAAACAACTTGTTTCATTTTAAATGTCTAAAAGATGAAAGCCACTTTTGCCCTGTGGTCAGAATTCCTGTACATCCAGAGTGGGAGCTCAGTGCCACACTGGACACGTCCTTCAGAGAGCACTGAAGTGCAACTGTTCATGGTGCCTTTGATGTTTCATTAGGGCTTCATCTGGTAGTTGTAAAACTGGATATGGAACAAAGATGAGCCAAATATAACCACTCTCAAATACCACTGCAGTGGAACATTGCAGCTGGATCTTCGGAGGGAATGTCTGTGCTATGCATTACCAGGAGGAATCTAACCTATATTGCAGTTGCCTCTGCTTTTTACAGATAGATCTGTGTGAGTATTTAACAGAACTGCAGTTCTCAAACATTTTAGTTTAGGTTTAGTGGCTCGGGTTGAACAGCCCGTGACGATTACTAAAAGCCTCACAATTTAATATTACACAACCATGCTGCAGTAATCCAGACCAAGGGGAGTGAGTTGCCAACCTTTTCATCAGCGCTCTGCAGAGATCTCTTACTCAGCACTAGTCAATAATACTTGGTAGGATGAACAAGACAGAGGCTATTTGCTTTACTTGTATGTGGAAATTATTTTAGCTCCCCTCTGGGAAGCTGCCTGAGCGCTTTTGCCAAATGAATCATGTACACAGATCTGCTCAGAGATTTTTCTTCGTAAAAGCTTTAAGAAATTCAGAGGACAGGTCGGCTCAGCAGCCTGATAATGATAAAAACTCTTTTGTTCACTGCTTTGACTCTCCCTGGCTCACCTGGGAAGGAGCGTGATCTCCAAGTGGGGCTGCTCATGGCGTTCAGTGACAATTTACACAAGTCATCTGCATTTCTCCTATTGCTTCATCCAGTGGCAAACACACTGTACTAATCAAACCTCAGCAACCCCATCTTCTAATTAACTGCAGCTAGGTGTTAAGGCTGAGCTTAGCACAGTGCAATTGGAACAGGCTAATTGCAGAGACTGTTACACTTCAGCTTGCCCTGGGTGGAGCCCAGGCAGCTGAACACGGCCACGAGCACCCGCTTTCTGTGCAGCAGGGTGGGCCAGGGGAGGAGGCAGAGCCTGCACCACTGCCCTGCCTCTCAGCTCCCATCCCCTTACCAGCTGAGGCGGCACAAACTGCTGCAAGTGCTTACCCACCCGCCCGGCTTCTCCTGGAGTCTCCCTGAAAAAAGCTGGATCACTCCCAGAGGGTTTCTCTGCTCTCTTGAATGCAAAGGCAAGGTGTCAGATCCCGATGGCCTCCCCGTCACCAGCTGGAAAGGGTGACAGTCTAACCGGGGATAAACTTACAGAGAGGCTCCAGAGCTGAGTCCGGGCAGGCCGCGGCCCACAGCAGGTCTCTAGGACTCTGCTGACTCCAAAGCCACTCGGATGTTTTTACAACTTGTGATGCTAATAACAAAGCTTTTAAAATTAAATTAACGCCTGCCTTCCCATTTCAAGGAGGCTCAAAACTAGGACTGGAAACATGCTTTTGGCTGAAGTAGGGATGCCAAAATATATGGAAAGGCAGAAATAAGTTCCAATCATCGACAAGTGTTCTGGGATGATAACTTCAGACTGCTGAAAAAGCCAGAAAGAAAACAGTCTGGAGGGAAGCAGATGGATGGGTCTCAAGCACAGCATTTCCATCACTCATTACATTAAGCTGGACAGCGATACCAGAACAGAAACACCATTTTCCCTCTGAAAAGCCAATCTGTTAGAGGCACAAACACTGAGGTTAGAATTCATGACGGCAAGAGCTGCCATCATGGGCTCCTCAGCCAAGCTGCACAACCACGACAAGCAGATCAGCATGGTCTCCAGCTGCTGGGGACTAGAAACAGAAGGGAATCTTAGAATCATTTTGGTTGGAAAAGAGCTTTAAGATCATCAAGTTCAACTGTTAACCCAGCATAGCCAGATCACCACTAACCCATGTCCCTCAACACCCATCTACACATCTTTTAAATATCTCCACAGGTAGTAACTCCACCACTCCCCCTTGAGACCAGCCTGTTCCAGTGCCTCACAACCCTTTCAGAGGAGAAATGTTATTTTAATGTCCAATCTAAACCTGCCCTTGGAAAACTTGAGGCCATTTCCTCCTCCTGTTACTTAGGAGAAGAGACCAATCCCCTCATCACTACAACCTCCTTTCAAGTAGCTGCAGAGAGCAGGGTCTCTCCTTGGCCTCCTTTCCTCCAGGCTAAACCACCCCAGTTCCTTCAGCCTCTCCTCATAAGACTTGTTCTCCAGGCCATTCACCATCCTGCTTGGTCTTTGGACACACTGCAGAATCTTAATGTCCTTCTTGTAGTGAGGGGCCCAAAACTGAAAGTGGCAGACTACTCTTAACAATCATCCCTTTGCTAGTCACCAGTGTTTTATCTTTTGACAACACACACTCCATTCAGTAATTCCTGTCTAGGTAGCACATTTCTTAAGCAGTAACAAGTTCCCATTTTCTTCATCTAAACCAATTCTCCTTCAATCAGTATCAGCTTTACGCACAGAATTAAATGTTTTGGCTCAGTTACTACCTGGAGAAGGAAGCTCCAATGCTGTCATCAAGCCAAATCTGCCTCTGAATTTTTCATTAGCAGTGCCCTATACAATGAAGGTTTGAAAGGCTGCCTGCTGGTTTTAATTTCATCATCTGTTATTTTTGAACATCATTCTCTTTTCCTTCAGATCTCATCTCCCACGTCCTACACAGTGAGATTCATACTGGCAACTGTATCAAACTCTTTCACGACCTGTCCAGACAACAGCACCACTAACTCCTCTTTTTTTTTATTTTTAATAGCTTGACAGGCAACTTCAGCATGTGCCTTGTAAGGGAATTAATAGGCAACTAGGAATTGTGATGGCAGCTGGGGCTAAGTTAAAGATTGCTCCAATTCAACCCTCACACCACACAGAATACACAGATTTTGTCCACTGCCCAGCATGGCTGATCTTTTCTCATACTTAAGTGGCTAGAAAGCAGACACCTAACTAGGGTTACCAGTGACACTCCTATACAAGCTTCATTTTCCCACCCTATTAAATAAAAAAAAAGGTTTATAAAAATAGCTCTTACAGGAAACAATTCCTCTCTGTATCTTGGGAACTTAAAGCAGTGCCTAATTTCTAATACAAAGTCCTCTTGCTGGTGGACAGCATCAGAGTAAGGACCAGTGAACTGAGTAGTGAAGGTAATGCACCAAATGCTTTGTACATCTGAAGAGTGTAACAAGCATTATGCTCTGCTGGAAACACTGTCCCTCCACTCAAGTAAAAATAATCAGCTCTTGCAAAGCCTAAATTTCCAAGCCCACTGGAACTTCTGTAACCACTCCATTCCCATTAAAAGAGATCATCTTTTAATACATTATTTGCTTTCATGTCTGGTGAATGCAGTGCCCCATTACTTCTTGACATCAAGTCTAATTCCACCTGCTTCAATTTATGCCCAGCTTTTCTGCAAGCTGCCTGTTTATGCTCTGGAACACAGAAATGCCACACACAGCACCTCCAGGGAAGAGGGGAAATGTGGCAGAGCGAGCTTGGGAGTGGCTCATATGTCTGCTCTCTGGCAAGAGGTTTCCCCTGTGAGGATTATGATGTCCAGGCTGCACACTGCACCTGGAGAGGGTATCAGACCTTCCCTAGTCGAGGAGGGTTTTCAAATTCAGGGGGTAACCCAACACTCAACCATCTCTAGAAAGCCCAGAAGTCCCTGCCCTGCTGACATTCATTTTTAATAACCTGTGGGTATTTCAGAAAGAGAGCTGATACTGTGAGCTATCAAGAGGGCAAGTGAAATGACTGGGTAATTACAGGGCATTCACCTGACATCAATCCCAAGCAAAAATGGGAAGATGATATCTAACTAAACTGATCGTGAATCGAAGAGATAAGAATGAATACGATGATTTTCTAGAAAATCAGCTGTATCACACAAACCCCATCTCATTCTCTGACAGGATTACACATTTGATTGATAAGGTAATAGATTTTCAACAGCATGTGACAAAATACTTCAGCTCTCTCACTGCACAGTAGTCAGAATGCAAATATTAACCAGGCTAAGAATAGGCAGATTAATTGAGGAGTATCTCATCTGTTCTAATAATTCTCATTTTTGTATTATCAGACTATTTCTGATGGAGGGGGTGGGGGGGGAGGCCCTCTTCTTCTTCCAAAGTTCTTCAAGGAAAATGTTGAAATAACTCACTAGTCACATCTGTGGAATCAGAGATGAGCAGAGCAGAAGGTAACAAGGTCTGAAGTCAGATGTACTGTGCTGGGTGGGACCACCACAACAGAACTTACAGAAAGCTAAAGCAGGAGCTCAGAAAGGGTGGGGATGAGGAAGGTTGGCATTTGGGATGGACATCAGCACCTTGAAAAGCTGAAAGTCTGGGAAGTCAAGCAACTGTATATATTTTACTGTATATATGGCATTGGTGCAACCAGTGCTTGAATATCACATCAATTTCCTCTGTGAACAAATGCTTTCAAATATGTTGAAAAATTGACCTAGTGCAGAAAAGAGCCACAAAACTGACATAAATGCTGGAGAAAATGCAATGAAAGCCATGCAGAACTCTGCAGATCAAGCCAAGATGCTTTCCTTGGAAAGGCTTTAAGCTGTACAGAAGTTAGTAGACCCTGTGCATGTATCAGATTAAATCATCCATGCCACAGCACCAGGATCAACAGACAGTAGTTTCTGATGACATTATTCTCCAGGAAAAAACTTGCATTTTCGTGACAAGCTGCAAAATGCTTAAATCATCATCAGGCATCAGCTCATTGCCATCTCCAAAATTTATTCTCCTGTACTGAAAAGACACTCTAAAATTTATGTTCAGCTTCTGCTTTTGTGGTTGGCCTCTGAATTTTGTGAAAAGGAAGCTTTTATTTTTTTTTAAAAAAAAGCTTTCTGCCTTTGGGACATGCTTTAGATTTTAAAGCAAGACTCTGAAGCACTCTGACTCCAACATGAAGGCTAGGAATTAATTTTAAACCAGTTCCATCTGCAGCACTTCATCAAAGTGTTCAAGCTTATTGTTCTGACACTTAAAATGTCTACACAAAACAGTAGTTTATTACTAAACTGATGTATGTGACTATTCACATTTCATCTCCTTTGTCTCACAAACCCTTTGTAATGTCCCAGAGAATGCAGCAGGAATCACTTCAAAACTCACTTGAGAAGTATCCTCGTTAGGAACCTAAAGCAGATTGGCAGTTTGTCCTCCCCTGTCACCAAAATCAGGTGCCACTGTTCTTCCAGGTATCCTCCACGTGGAGAAGGGGCTCTACAAGGTGGGAAGAAATCACCAAGAGAAAGACCTTTGGGACAGAACTAGAGATGGGGTTCTGGAGATGATTAGTTCCTTGGCTAAAACAGCATTATTCTCTGTCCCAAATTTGTTATGCTTTCTAGGATGAATACTTTGCTCTCTGCTTCACTACATGTGCTAAAGAAAATTCCAAAGGAAATCATCTAATGGCATCCCCAGCAGCCACCCAGTCCCAGGGACCTGCCACATTCTCTGCCACATTCCCAGCTGCTGAGAGACAGAAGCAAAGAAAACAGAGAAGAACCAACTCAACTTCTGCAGCGTGCCAACATTCCAGCTGCTGCAGCAGCAATGCCCCAAATGCAGAGCCTGAAGAACCTCCCACTGTCCCAACCTGCCCCAACCCTCTAATTCAACGTGAGGATCAGCTCTGGATTCCCCTTTGCCCCTGAACCCTGAAAGCAGCTTTTTTGGTAGACCAAATCATCATGTACAGATCAGCAAACCTTAATGCAGATGGCCAAGTTCACACTAACAACCCACCAGAAGTGGTGAAACCATTTTAAACCCCAGCAGCTTCCTTTTTAAAGGAAAAGGATTTTCCCTACTATTAAATTAAGGCTCAATACAGCATAACTCAAATGCATTCCTAAAATAAATGGAATTTAACAGTACTCATAGCCATTCACTGGCAGTGGGTTCAACTGAAATATATTCCCTAGGCAAATGATCACTGTAAAAAAAATTACCTAGAAATGGAATACGGCTGAATTAATTAAAGTTTATAATCCCTCATTTTTACATAATAGTTACATGACCACAAGTGATGCATAAAAGCAGGAGGAAAAAAAAAATGTAGTGTTTGGCTTCATTAATCAGTTCATAAGTTTACTGATCTAGCTTGCAGAATTTATTCACATGCAGTGCTGGCTTAAAACCCCTTCTATTACAAGTCCAAATCCAAATCCTACCCAAGATATGGAAAAAAAAGGATCTAATTTTTAATTTATTTAAATAAATTATCTGAGGAGCTTAAAGGAGGAAACAGAGGATGTGCAGCAGTGCAAATTAAAGGAAATACAGCAAATTGCATTTCAGAACTACAATGAAGGCAGAAACCAACAGAGGGAAGCAGCAAATACTTGACAAATGAGTCTTGCACAAGCTTTGACTAAGGCTTTATTAACATGTGATGCAACCCAGCTATTCCTCACTAATTCGTGCTTTTGAAGCACCACTCCAAGTTCACTAAGAATTTTTACACAAATCCCTTTGTTAATGCCCAAACAAAGCACAGCTTTGTCCCTTTTGACTAATTATTTTCGCAAGCACTCTCAGGAACTGTTAATGTGGAACACAACTCCTGAAGGATGGAAACAGGCACCCAAGCCCTCACATCCCACACTGTTTGTTCACTGGCTGCAAACCCCTTGGATGGTGTCAAGTGGGGTGCTGGGATCTGCAAAGCCATTCAGAACAAAACAACAAAGCTGACCATGCTGATGCAAAGCAAGGCCAGCCTCTCACAGACCAATGTCATATTTCAATAGTATTTAGACAATGGATGTAGTATTTCATATCTAAATGTGCTTTCAGAGCTGCAGATAAAAGTGGAATCTGAGTCAGACATGACAAATTACTTCTACCCTCTTCCTCAACTACACTTTTGCCCAGGAGCCCTATAGTTTAAGGTAGGCAGAAAAGAGGAAAATGAATCACACAATCACAGAGTGTCACGGGTTGGAAGGGACCTAGAAGATCATCTAGTCCAAGCCCCCTGCCAGAGCAGGATCACCTAGACCAAGTCACCCAGGAACAGATCCAGGTGGGTCTTGAGTGTCTCCAGAGAAGGAAAAATGAGCAGGTGTCAGATGTCCTGCACCTCAAGAGAGGCTGCAAGGCCTGCAGAACAGTTCTCATACTCTGTTCCACACTACAGACCTCAAGTTTACTAGCTCCACATAAACTCCCCATAAGTAAGAGATGGGCTGATTCTTCACTTCCATAACCTGAGGCAGCTTGCTCTCCTACACTGGATTTTTTCTTTTGGGTGGGGGAAGCTAAAAGAATTCCTGGGTAAATTAGGAGGAAAAACAGGAAAAAAACAAACAAACAAAACAACACAAAAAGTACTAACACCTTTGATAAAGGAGGAAGAAGTGTTTCCTTAAAAGCCCATGATGAGAAGCAATCATATCACTTGGATGCTGAGGTACCCTGCCACCCAACAGAAATCACTGTCCAAGTGCAGAGTGGAAGTTCAGAAGAATTCTGTTGCTCAACATGCAATGCTAATGTCACCTCTTCAGTCAAAATTAGTAATACAAGTTTTTTTTCTTTAATGGACAAACACTGAAAGCAAGTTATGGATTAAATTGCTCAAAATAACTCAAGAGCAAGATCCCCAAGCAGAACATCTGAACTATGAAATCAAGGAGGTCTGGTAAGACTGGTTAGGAGGCAGCATTTCTTTTAAATACATTTTTGAAGGAGCTAAAGCTGTGTTTTCTTGTCATATTTATTCAAGTATTTCACAGCAGTTATATTACAAATTACAGTAAAATTTCCAGAAGTTCAAAAAAATTAAATAACTTACTTCAAACTAACGTAGCATGAAGTCAAAATGCAAAACATCAATTTAGACACAGTTCTGAATAAAACTATAGAATCCAAAATATACCATAGTCGATGAAGGAAGTCTACTTAATCCACCAAGTAGACTACACAAGTTAATGAAACCAAACAGGACTCCCCAATGTCTAAATAACCCAATGTACAAGATACAGAAGATGCAAGTACAAGCCCAAATTCAAGCTTATGTTGTGATTACAAAATAAAATAAGAACAAAAGAAATGACCATCAGCTGCAGGACCTGCTGTTCAGGAGACCGAAGGTAGAACCAGAGCTGACCCACCAACTTAATAAAAAAAATAATTAAAAAACAAACCAAAAAAAAAAAAAAAGGAAGACAAGATATTAAAAAAACCAGTAACCCTATAAATACATTGGCATATGAGGAAATCAAGTAACAATACAGAGGACACAAAACAAAACAAAACAAATCAAAAAGTTAATCACAGGCGAGATTCAAGATTGCAAATACAATTCACTCCATAGCCACCAACTCCAGCCAAGAGCAACTCAACTTCTCATCTCCAAGACAGCCCCAACCAGCCCTAGGGAGAAACCTCCTTCCTTCTGGCCGACCCCGGCACAAGGACTCACACAGGAGTTTATTTGCAATTTTCACAACAAGAAACAAGGAAGAGAGGTCAATTTGCACAAACTCTTGCCAGTGCTATGTGGCAAAACAAAACAAAACAAAATAATTAAAAACATACAAAGAGTAAACAAGTTTAGACCACATGGAGAGGTTAACAGCTGTTGTAACTCTCTAACCACCAGACATCTGTAAAGGAAAATAAAAACTGAAGTGTGGTTATTTGGGCTAGGAAGGCAAGGGTACCATTTCCAGTAAGCTGTCCACTGGCACACCCAGCACTGGCTACACTGCTCCAAACCAACATGGCAGCTCCCAAGTAGTAAAGTTGCCTCTTAACTATTTCTTCCCAATAAACAACTGACAGTGAAAATTTTCCTTTAGAAACCTGGCCTTTTAGAACCATTTTTAATGCTAGGCATTAGCTTAAACTTGCTTTTCACAATCACTGGTGACTAATATCCTCAACTGGTTTAATATAAATTTATTATCTTCTTAAAAATGTATGCAGTTTTATCTTCCACAAGTGCTGCTGTTACTTAACAAAAAAACTTCTTTAAGTGAAACTGGAATAAATATTTTTTAAAAATTCTGCAGCAAGAACCTGAGACTTGCAAAAAACCCTTTTATCAGAAACTTGCTACAAAAAATCTGCTACATTTTATTTAATCAAATCTTAAAGTCTGTAACAATTCCATCAAAATACAAAATGCTGTTAATGTACGAGACACAAAAATATCTCAAACAGGTATGATGCTAATAAATACGAAACAAAACATGGAAAAAAATCCCATAATCAAATCCGAGATCAAAGGATCTCATTTAACATGTGTTTTCTGCTTGTTTTTTGTTGGTTTTAATCGCACTTTCCCACCTAAAAAATACAGTGTTTCTGCATGGGTTGCATTCAGAAGGTGTAACTAGATGTACGGCAACGCTTCAAATCTTTCTCTGCCGTTAGCTCTAAAGACAAGACAGTGGCATTCTGGGGAGAAAAAGATCCAAGAAGGGGTTCTGTTTAAGCATCATGTACAAAGCACTTTGGATGACTGCAGGAGCCCAGGGCCCGTGTTGCTCTGCAGTGCTACACTACTGTGAGCCGTGGAGGTGGAGACAAGGACCTTAGCTTCGGTTCAGAACGGGAGCAGAGCGATCACAGTCCTCCATGAACACTGGTGGTAACTAAAATACAAAAAGCTGAGGTAGCTCAGTGTCTCTGCAGTAGTCCAAGACTGTTTCTCTAATTCAAAACTAACCACATCATGTTGCATATTTCTGAGAGAGGCTTCCCCAGCTGGGGAGGGACAGTCACGAGGGATGGTTAACGATGGGCACGCCAGCCAACTTCTCTACCATGCTTTCCATCAAGGTTAGAAATAAAGCAGCCCAGGTAATGTTTTAATACAGAGCTTTGGCTAAAACATCAATGCTCTAGAAACTGCCTGGGCCATTCTTTCCAGTTGCCAGACAGAAAAGGTTTTCAGCTACAGAATTCAGACCCAGAGGACTTTGGTCCAAACAGATGGATTCCAAAGGCTGTCCTCCAGTCCCCCCCAACATTAACAATGCTCTGCAGGGACCGAGTTGTAGGGCCTAGTTTATGTTTTATTCTCAAGTGAGCTTGGGCTCCAGGACTTCTGACCAACTAGAATGTCTTCTTACCTGCACTGCACGGTCCAAGCTATACTACAAACATGGAACTTCAGAAAGAAACCTGCCAATAACCTACCAAGGTTTAAGAAAACCTTGGTTTTCTTAAAGAATTCAACATGAATAACAAGGAGATGGTGGGAAAATGCTTCCTTTTTAGCAACACAGAAGAGTTCCACTGTGTAACTTGTTTCTAAAACAAATATATACCAATTTAAAAAAAAAAAAAAAAAAGAGCATCACCATTTTGGTAAAGTATGTGGCTTTTTCAGTGTGTCTTAGTTTAGTTCTGTAGAGCAAGACAGGCATTATAGAACCATAACACTGGCTACCATCCAATGAAGAGAATACAAATCATCCTTTCGAAGATCTTCGTTCTGAAGACAGCTTTCTAACATTGCCATTTGCTATAATCCAAACCATCTGATTAGCCTTATCTTTCTCAATTGACTAAAAGGCACATTAAAGGCAGTTCTAGAGAGCCTCATCTTCAAATTACTGTACATCCAGTTACTCAAGATTCCTACCACAATGCATCATTGCCTTCTTTAGAACAGATTTTTTTTGTCCATTACCCCAGAGAAAAGTTGGGAAAAAAAAAAATAAAAAAAGGTTGCCTGTTTAAAAATATTGAACTTAGATCTGCTCTTTCCAGTCCTCTTGCATGTGTTGGTCTCCACTTTGCCTGAAGTTTCCCCAAAGATAATGCATGTAGAGTGAACAAGAGCAGAAATGAGAACAGTTTCTGTAGCACCAAAAATCTCCAAGCTGTGGCATTGTATTCTTTATTTATATCAGATACAACTATATGAAGTTCCGTTTGGTTCTTGTAGGCTGGTTGGTTTCAGGTACCTGAGACAATAGCACCAAATTGAACAGAAAGAAAAAGAGAGAGCACTTAAGACCAAGGCTCTGCACATACTTGGTGCAAATGGAAACTGAATGGCTCAGAGGGCTGCTCTCCCATGAGCAGTTGAGAGGATAAACCCACCCATCTTGACGAGTTCACAGGAATGTTTCAAACACACGAACTGTTCTTTCCATCTCCTGCAAGAGACACAGAGCACTCATCACACATCAATATGCAGAGAAAAAACTCACTATTATATCACACAACTGTATTTAGTGAGCTTTTGTTGTTTGGGTTTTTTATCTGAATATATAATTAATAGAAAAATAGACATTTCTCTTTATTAGCTGGTATCTACTATTAAAACATAGTAAAAGAGAAAACTAACTGAACTAGTATTAATGCAGGGCAGCACTCCACTGTGAGAATCCATGAGAAAACTGAAGTGTTATCAGGGTCACATGCACTCTGTATGCATTAAGGAAGCATTGCAATGGCACCCTGAATGAACTCAGTCTTCATGAGCAGTCACACTATTGCTGACCCAGCTGTAAACACCTAACTGACGCTTTGGAATATCAAAGTAAAGATCAGTCTCTACATATCCTGCTGGATAAATGCCTTTTTAATCTACCTAACATTTGGCACAGGCTTTCAACATATTTTTAGGTGAAGATGGAAGAGGAATAGCAGGAAAATGGCTTGAAAAGTGTTTTGCATGAACTCCATAATATGCCATGCTAAGGTTTTTCCAGGTTTTGTTGTAAAATATTCATGGAGAAAAATCTTTAGTGTTCAGTGATCCAACTGGAAACTAGCAACAGTTGTGCTTTTTTCCACCAGGTTTGTTATCAGTTCACAGAATGGTAAGGGTTGGAAGATCATCAAGTCCAACCCCCCCTGCCAAAGCAAGACAAAACTAGAACATATCACTCAGAAATGCATCCAGACAGGTCTGGAAAGTCTCCAGAGAAGACTCCACAGTCTCTCTGGGTTTTCTGTTCCAGTGCTCTACAAACCTTACAGTAAAGAAGCTCCTGTGTTGAGATGGAACTTCCTGTACTTGAGCTTAAATCCACTGCCCCTTGTCCTGTCACAAAGCACAGGTCAAAGAGGCTGTCCCTGCCTTCCTGACACCCAGTCTTATGTATTTATAGACAATAATTACATCCCCTCTCAGTCTTCTCCTCTCCAGCCTAAACAGCCCCAGGTCTCTGAGCCTTTCCTCATAAGGCAGCTGTTCCAGCCCCTTCACCATCCTCACAGGCTCCCTTGGACTCTCTCAAGTAGTTCTCTGTCCCTCTTGACCCAGGGAGCCCAGAACTGGACACAATAATCCTGCTGCATCAGGAAACCCCTCTACAGCTAGCAGAATGATGTAGAGGGAATGCAAGTCCAGAGTTATGACCAGCCTACAGCAGTGGTGTTATGACCAGCCTACTGTTGATGCAGACAGAAGGCCTTTGAAAGCAAGCCCTGTGGGTGCCAGCAAACAGAGGCCTGGCTGACCTCATGCTGCAGGGGCCTTTCCCAAGGGTGTACTTACTGATCTAGGGAAAGTCTGCAGACTATTAAGGTCTTGTAGGAAAGACACAATCAGCAAACTGCATGGAACAGAGGTACAGAATGGGGTTTTTTGGCCTGGTTACACAACTGCAAGTAAGGGCACCTGCAGCAGCATCTGCTCAATATGCCTACAGAGCACCACTGCACATCCTCTGTTCCTCATACCACAAATGTAGAAACTGCTTCTACTCTGTATTTATTCTGCCAGCATGTGCCTCTCCATGCTGCTGTATTCTATCCTCTTTTTACTCCCTTCTTTTAGGCTAAATTCTTCATACTTTTCTGAGGGAAGTATTATTAGAAACAAGTTTAACTCATTTACTACACTATTTTTTTCCTATTTACAGATACCTTCCTCAAAATCTATTTAAAGCTTTTGCCTGGTAGTACAACATTGATAGATCAAATTAGTTCTTGGAGAAGCCTTCACAAATTCAGGTCAAGAGTGAAAGAACTGCACAACATCACCTCTACCAGCTGTGATTTGTCATAGTCTCTACGATGTCTGTAGATGCACTGGCTGAGGAGTGAATACAATCTCTCCAGTTGGTCAACACTCAGGTTGTCACTTTTCTTAATCACCAAATCAAGCAGTTTCTGTTGGAACAACAAAGGATTAAGTTAAGAGGTTTCATAATTATTTTTTTTTCTCTTTTTAAGGACAAATCAGAAATGCAATCTCCTTTTAAAGCCATACTTTGGAAGGATAAATATAACTAAGATTGATCACTTTTGGATATTAATGAGGCCGCTGGTTCTACGTTGAGCCAAAAAGGACTCAATGTCTCTTTTCACTTCATTGCTTACAACCACACTTATTTTTCTTGTCTTAGATTTCACACTCAGTACAGCTGGAGCAATGTTTGGTGACATTTCACCCCAATTCATTTTGGTCAATAATCATAACAAAGCAAACCATAAAAACTGCTTTGATAGCTAAAGCAAATATTTTTAAGAACTTTTAATGAAATTGTAAGAAGTACCAAATGGAAAAACATCTGGATTTCCACAAATGTTGAAAAATGGTACAATAAAAGAAGGGGGACAGCACATGTAAAACTGATCATAAAAAAAAATAAAATAAAAGTGAAACTGTATTTTAAAGTAGAAGAGTATAAAATTCTAGAGTTCCTTTCCTCTTATAACATTGACTGTTTCCAAAGTTATTATCATTGTACTCCACAGCAAATAGGCTCTAAATTTAATAATATGTCAAGCTAGTTTCTACAACAGAAGACAGCAAATTTTGTTGTAACTTGTCTTAAAAAGAGACAAAACTGAAAGAAAATTAACTAGCAGGGGTTCAGTCTATGACACCAAAACATCAGCAGAAATTCCAATTTGCTCTGCAATCCACTAACAGATCTTTCCACCAAGTGCATGTAGAGGGAAGTGAAAAGATGATGTTAACTCCTAATTACTTAGGCACCCAGCAGCTCCTCAGTAACTGGCATGGCCAATTAACACATATGAGTACCTGCAAAAACTCCAATTAAAACAGTGGTCTGCTGAGCCATTACTGGATTTGTAAAGCTAGTAATGATGGGAATGTAAGGATTCAATAGTTTTACTAACTTTGCATCCAAAAAACACTGATCAACAAATCATCTTCAAAAGTTACTGCTGCTAGAATATTTGTTTGCAGTCAAAAATGAAACGTTGCTCCAGAACAGGGGAAGGAAGCATTTCTCATGGAGTCTTTTCACAGTTTCATCTATTTTTTTTTCAGTTCCATTACCTTTAGTCTGTCATGGTCAACAACTACAGGGGGTACAGGGTCCAATGGTTCCTCTGGGACCTGCTCCAAACCTGTGGGCTTTGACTGTTCCACTGGGACTTTCCGTGTTTTCTTGCTTTTGGATACACCTGTAATTTGGAAAACAATGATCAGCCCAGTCAGTTTCTTCACTTTGGTTTGATTTTGGTTACTGGGTTTGTTGGGTTTTTTTGACCCAAGCAAGCATGACTGCAGCAGTGCACATTATTCAGCACAAAATCCCAGTTGAGAGAACACACATGAAACTGGTCAACTTTAAAAGTTAACTCCTAAGTCCCAACAGAAAAATGAGCTTCACTGAAGGATTTTCCCCATTGTATCATTTCTACTTGGCAATGTCAAATTACACAGCCTCTGAGGGAAGTTCAGGTACTCAGGTAACACTCCAAATCTTTCTGTTTAAGTGAATCAAATCCTCCTTTTTCTCTCCAAAGCATCCCATGTCTTCATTACCATGGCAATTCTAACATTCTACTCCTAAAGCTTCATGCTTTTGTGACACATTTCTGTTTTCTTCTACCCCTGTCTTAAAGCTGTTAAGCAATCACATTGTGGAGAACAAAGTAGTTTTATATCTCCTGATTCTCTCCCTACACTCATTCACTGCTTTCCTCCTCAACTAGATGCTTTTCTTTTTTTCCCTGAGAACATCCTGTTATTATAACCATCCTTAATGTATAAAACTACTAAATTTAGAAGTGTAAAGGCTCTTAACATACATCGTAGTATTCTGATATTTTTAGGACCTTTCTTCTACTATTCTGCCTACCCTTAGAGAAAATATGTATGTACAAACAGCAGCAACATGTACATAGTGATATCCTCAGAATTCAGATGTCTCATTAAAGCTCGTTTACTTTGTAAATTTCAGCACTAACTTTTGAAGTAAAGATTTCATTCTTTTAGATAATTTTGAAAAGCTAATTAAAAAGGCAATCATGCATAAGGCTTTTATTTCTCTTCCCTGAGGAAACTGTGTGTCTTGTCTTCAAAGGACATGGCCCCTTCTTTTATGCACCACCAGGATTTCCCTTCTCCTTATCTTTTTTGTGGCACTGCTGTTGTGTTCACTGTAACCGCAAGGCCAGATGCCTTCTCCAATAGATAGACAACCATTTATCTGGCTTTTGCCAGGAGTTAAACTGCATTAACTTTTGCTATGAGTAAATGTTTCTAAAGGAATATAATCTGTATTCCTATGGTCTTTCACCATGTCAATGATAATGATATCATAAATCTTTAACAAGTCAGAACATATCATTTAGATGAAAATATAGATCAGATAGACTATACAGACCAAAACATATATGTCATATATTTATCTGCATTATTTAAGTCCTGAATTGTTGTTTAAATGTTATCTCAGTATTTACAATAGATCCCGTAAAGCCTACAAAAAAAACCAGAACAGCCTAAACAAAGAGATGCACTTGCCTAAGATAATGGTACAAGTCAAGTGGACTTGCAATTTATCTATGTGGAATTAAATGTTTCAGATGACTAGACAGCAGCTTGTAAGACAATCATATAATAACTGCAACATAAAATACTACAATTAAAATAGACACACATTAACCTGGTCACTAAGATAAAGACAGAAGCATTGAAAACGAGCTATACCTTCTTTATCAGCTTCAGCATCTTTAGTTTCAATGTCTGTGCTCTGTAGTGTTTTTTCATTATTGCTGCAATGTGGTAACTCAGCTTTCACTGGATCAGCTCCTTGACTTTCACTGGAACCTTCCAGTTTCTCTTTTGGCTGATCATCAGATGAAGATTTTTGTTTGTTACTGGACCCACCACTGTTGTCACAGGATGAAATAGCACCAACTGCCTCCACTTTACCATTGTGACACGCTGGAGCAGGCATACCCTCCGAGCTGGGTACAGAGGTCTCTCCATTCACACAGTCCCCCTTGGATGCAGAGTCCTTCCTTAGCTCCTTTTCGGCACTCAGGGTAACACTGTCAGTTATTAACAGAGATTCATTTGAGCTCTCTTCTTCTGTGGATGCAAAGTTGTTTTCCTTTCCTGCTGTCCCGTTGTTCAGCCTCTGCTCTGCATCTATATCCATAATGTCACAGGAGGATTCGTCGTTTGTCATGGAGAGATCTCCCGTTTCCTCCCCGTTCTCCTCGACGCAGTCGGTGCCGATCTCCAGCTCCCCGTTTTCCAGCAGTTTACTGTCCTCTCCGTGGTTTTCATCATCAGCAAACTTGGCATCATCATCATCTTTTTTTAAATTATTGACTTTCCTCTTCTTAATGATGCCTTTGCCCCACTGCGAGCGCCGCCTCGACTTTCTCCTTATCCGAACTGAATTGCAACGAGAAGAGACATTTCAGATGCACCACTCAGGAAACACCAGGGTATCAGAATATGCTGCAGTGTGCAGCAAGCACATGGGCTCACACCCCAAAGAAAAAGCAACCTGCCTCTTGATTTCAGGGGGAGCAGGTTACAGACACTAAGGCCTTTTAGAAGTGTAAGGAGTGAACGCTCAAGTCGTGCACACAGTTCCTACTCTGAACTATGGAAACAAGGCCTTGCTAACCCTTCCTGCCCAGTTCAGTGTCTGTGTACCTGTTTGGAGGTAAGACACTGACAGAAAGCAGCTGAGCAGTGATGCAGAGCTCAGTCAGTCACCCTCATTTGGGTAATGCACTCTAAATACATTCTCATTTCCCCCTTTCAGGCCCTCAGCGACTTGATACCATTTTGCAATGAAACAAATATAAGTGCAGTCTAGGGATTCCCAGAACAATTCAGGGTGGAAGGGGCATCAGGAACTCTCTAGTCCAACCTATTACTCAAAACAGCATCAGCTATGAGGGCAGAGCTCAGGGATTTATCCAGCCAGGGACTGAAAAGCTCCATGGATGCAGATTAAATGACCTTCCTGGGCATCCCGTGCCAACACTCATTGTCCTGACAGTGGAAAGGCTTTCTGCCCCAGATCCAGTCAGCACCTCATTTGATTTATGTCCATTGTCAATTCAAAGACATCTTCACTGTTAAACCAACTGCATCTCCTCAGTCTTCCATTCATTCCCACCTCTGCAGTCAAGCTGGGTGCACTGACACTACATGGCTTTAAAATAAAAGATCTTTTAGACCTGAACAGTTGGCAACTGCAACTGTCTACAGCAAGCCCTCAAACATATCTGCATTTGTGCAATGAGTCTGGAAGCAGAAGGGGAAGCAAGGCACAGATCCTTAAATTAATCTCAGCACCAATGTCTTCCCTCCATATTATGCAGCTCAACTTGAATCAACATGGGCATGTGATCCTTTTTTCATTATTTCTGCATCCTTCCTTCCTTTTTTTTCCTATTTCTCCTTTATACTTTCTGTATATAAAAAAAAAATAAATCACATAATTAACTTTTTTTTTTCAGAAAGTGCTTTTTTTCTTACTAACCTATCTGCAGTGAGATACAACTATAGGCACTAAAGAGGTTTGGGGTACATTTACAATAGAGAAAGAACACCATCCAAAACTAATAATGTCAATGTCATTTTCAAGAGCAATAACAAGAGCCAGCTCAGAAGATGAAGGAAGACATTGAGGAAAAAAATGGAAATTTCCCCATTTAGATTCAAGTCTGATGCAGATTGCTCATATTTTTGCAAAATAGCTGAATTTGTGGCCAAGAGACTGTAACTGCAAATCACAACCAAGGATTAACAAATTTTCTTCCATTCCAAAATTGAGCACCTCCATAACGTTCTTGGTATTTGTAAATTGCTTTGAATTATGGGATGTAAAGTCCTAGATCTCTCTGCCAACCTCACAGTGTTACAGAGCCCTTGGTTTGAAGATCCAAGCACCACAGGGGTGCAAGTGTTGAGAATGAGTTCACAGAAGCCTGGAGCTCAGAATTCCTTCCCGTGGGTGCTGTATGTAAGCAGGTAGTTTAACCACTGTACTAGAAATAAATCTTAAGCTTTTAGCTTTCAAGTTATCCAAAGATACAGCCACACTGTAGCACCTGGAATCAAATGCAATCACTTGGAAGGTGTATTTATTGGTACAAATAATCCTTACAGAGAACTGTAAGAATTGAGGAAAAAAAAAAACCTTTCTCCAGCTATTTTGTGGATTTGACAGCAGCTTCTACAGTCAGTGCCACTGTTTTATTGATGACAAACTACAACCTAGTCATTTAAGTTTTCAGGAGCACATGTAATCTTTCCCTAGACTGTGCAAGTGATTTTCTCTAATAACAAAAGTTGCAAATCTGAAACTGAACAGGGAGATGTAAACTTACAGACAAAAAAATAAAAAATCTCCTATTAGGCAATGGGTTTAGCCTCAGGTCTACTCCAGAGATGGGTAAATAAACCACAAAAAAGTAGTAAAAGTCTTCTACATTAATTTTAATATGCCCTGAAGTGTATAAATTAATATGAAAGTTGACATTTTAATAAAGATACAGTGGATTTTGGCTTTTTAGGCTGACTTTGCTATAAGACTGAGATACAATGTCCAATATATTTGATATTTATGATATCAGTGAATAGTACTTTAAATATAACCATCTTACTAATGCATCTGTTTTGACCAACCAGTGAGCTCTACTTGGGATGAGAGCCCATCATTTGCCTAACCACAGATATATATTCCTAAGTGTGGGAGCAATCACAGTCAGGTAAAATGGAATTAACCCTTGCATTACACATTTCATCACATTTCAAGTCTTCCTAAAGCACAGTCAGCAAGCCCACCTCACTCACTCATGCAGTACTAGTCCAACTTTTATGGTGCACAGTGGTTTTTATTGCTGTTTTTAATTAGGACAAAACAGCCACAAGTGCTGCAGAAGATGCCCTGCCAGGAATTCTGAAGTTTACACTGCATCAAAAGCAGTATATTCAGGACATTTTTCAGCTACTTCATCGAAGTATACACACAACACAGAGCTTTGGCTGAATTAATATTAGAAAATTATTATTAGAAAAATTAACATTAAATTAAATAATAATTATACCTCCAACCAGCTCCTGAGATTTAGGAAAAGAACAACAGCACTTCATTGCCAGATCCTGCAGAACGTGCCCTCCTGGCATTTAATAATGTTTGTACTGACAAAAGCAGCAGTCTAGATACTTTGGGGTTTCACCCACACTTCTGTAAGTGAACTCTGCTAAAGTTTTTCCCTTCCAGACTCTTACCAGTTCTTATCTCAAGGCAGCAGCAGCATCACCTGAGCTCCCTAAACCTTTAACCAACAGACAATCAACACTTCTAAAATCCTGAATTCTTTCTGTCCCTATGCTTCTGCTCATTAACTTTTATTTTCCTGCCATCATTCAATTAAAAAAAAAATCCTTCCTGCTTTCATCTGCTTCCATCCAACCAATGAAGCCTTTTCTCCTCAGGCTGTTGCAAATCCACCTAAATCTCTCATTTGAATTTATTTAATACAAAACTGCCCACATCAGTTTTGTGACTTCAGTGAGATTCTCAGACTCCTTCCTACCTTTGAGCCCATCCACCAGTGTTTACCTTCATGATCATATAATGAGTAGGCTTCTAGTCCCCACATTTAAACTGCCCCTTCAAAACAACATCTCTTTATTCTCATCTGGGCTGCATTACCCTGTGCAAAGGAATGTCTTTAGGATAGAGGAAATTTGGGGTTCAGATCCTTAGCACCCATAGCATCACTGTAGATTTTTTCTTTTATACAGCCAGCCAAGTCTCTTTAAAAGAATGAAAAGCTGAGCAAGAAATACAGTATTTAAAACCAAAACCCACCACCAGCCTGCCTTTCTGTCCTGCACATTTCCTGCAGTAAAGCTAAGGCTGGGGCCCAAGAGGAGCATTTATTGGAGCAGGGAACCCTGTGACCAAATGTAGATGTTAACACCAGATTTCATCACCTAAATTATTCCTTTATATTTACTGGGGATGGGGAAGGGACTACTGTGAGAATAACACAGACCAGAGAAGCTGTCATATAAAGCAATAAAAAGGAAAACTTCTCTCAGAATCCTGCAAGACAGCTGAATATGACTCAAAAAGAAAGGAGCTACCCCAGGGTAAAACTGATGCAAAACTACAGGTCTAATGGGCAGGAACTAATGGCTAAATGGGTTGCTGCTAAAAAACTTAATCTGGAGTCCCCTTTTCTCCACCTCAATGTTGGTGTTTTATAAGACTGTATAAACTACCAAAAGCAGAATTCCACTCTCTTTGTTTTATAGTTAGCAGGACTGAAGTTTTCAGTAACAGAATGGGATACCTGTTTACAGAAGAAAAACTTTATTTAATAAAAAAAGAGTATATGGAATTGCAAGTTAAAGCCTTAACATCTTTTCAATTACTCCTTTTAAAACAACTCATCTGAAATCTACCCATTGATACCCAGTCTTCTGGCAGTATTTGTGCCAGAGGCAGTAGAAATACTATTGTCAGAGGAATCCTCCTTTATAGAACTGAGTTTCTGCAACTCAAACTATTATAATACCAATTATTCACACATGAATACATTCACTTGCCTTCTGAATTACTGAACTCTCCTCTCTATAATCTTCACATAACCTCTATAGATTTGCCAAGGGGATCTGCACTTCAGTTCTAGCTTCCTTCTGGTTTCCTTTTTTGTAAATCAGGATTCTTAATGACCATAAATATCTGCTTGACCACAAGTCTCACATATATTTTACTTGGATCCACATTAAATTGGTATCAAAAACAAATATTCCTCCCCCCTTTTTTTATTCCTAAGCTGCACAGTCTATTCAGACAGCATTTTTAAGAGAGTGCAATGTAATACAGTGTAAGTAATTGCTGAATACACATTTACTCTACATTTTATTAAGTAGTGAGGTTTCTCAATTCTTCCATTCCTCTAAAGAGCCAGCTCAAAGATCCCTAAACTTAGGGCAGACAGCATCTCCCCCAGACATGGCCTCCCATGAGGTAAAAGATAGTCTGTACATACTTCAAAAGGACCAGTGCTCTAAGTGTAAGTTAACTAAGATGAAACCTGTAGCAGCCTTTCTACAATTCTGAATTCTTGCCCACTAGCAGATTCTGCTTGGAGATTCTCCAGACAGATACACCAAGTAATAATGACAACATCATCTGGTGAAATAAACACCCTTATTTATCTAGGGGTGCACACCAACCCTGTCCAGAGCAGAGCACAGTGCCTGGATTTCAGCAGAGAATTAAAAATCTCAAAAACATGAACAAAACTAAACAAAAAATCCCTATCTTTTCCACATTCCTCAAGTATTTCTGCAAGATCTAGAGGTAACTGTGCCCTGTCAATTTAGCACAGTCTCAGGAAAACACATTACAAAAACAGGGGTAAATGGGACAGAAGCTTCAGATTTGCAGCATGTTCTGTCCCCCAGATCCAGCAGTACAGTGACAGGAGACTAGAGAGAAAAGTTAACAGTAAGAAAAGGCTGCAAATGAAATTATTCCAAGATTGTCAATCATTAACAAGCAAGTCTGCCTGCTTGAAGTGGCTGAACTCTAATGGAAGGAGCAGCTGAAGCAGATAAGCTTCTCTTGAGATTGTTGTAGTTTGACTACTACAGTATTTGGAGTGCAGAACAGTGTTAGTAAGGCTAACAAGTTCACTTCATGCTGCAGAAAAGGAGACCCTGATAAGCCTTTGCACTGCTTAAAAGTCCATCAGAAAATGTGAATCCTCTATCATTAAATGATAAAACTCCCATTCATCAAACAGAAGATTCACTGTTGTTACTTTTATTTCATGAGAAATTCCTGGGGATTCAATCCAAAGGAGCTTCTCATGGCAAGCAAGATCACCATGGATTCCAGATTCTGTGTCTGCAGTATCATCAAGAACCACTGGAAGCAATGCACGTGTTTTAAGTTTCTCTCCCATGATCAAAACCCTCAACTTCTTTCTGATGTCTTGTGTGTAAAGTAACTCAAAGCCTTGAGAAAGCACTTATTGCCAGCAATTTACACTCTCTTACACAGCATCCAGGATACCTATGTATCTGCCACAGTAATTTAGCTGCTTCCAGTAGTTCCGTGTTCCTTACCAAGGGGCACTGAATAGTCCACTTGAAAGTCTCTGGAGTTTTTAGTCACAAAGTCCCAAACTGCAGTCAGAGATAAGCAGCAGAAAGAATAGAGCACAGCTCCACAATGGCTTAAAAAGCAAAATGAGGTGCCAGTTTCCACTAACAGACAAAGCCATTTCTGCCTCCAAAGCCAGCTATAGGATTTCCACTCCCTCATTTGTGCCTGCACTCCCATTCCTGCAGTAAAACAGATAAGGGAACTAAATCCCTCTCAGATGCAACGTTGGGGCTTTTCTGGGTTAGTTTTCAACATCTTCAGTGGAGCTTTCCAGCTCCTGAGTGACAGTGCTGGCACAGGGGAGATGGTGGCAATGTGCAACCAGGGGAAGGGCAAGACAGCACCTCTGGCAGTACCCTGCAGTCTGACCAGCTTCAGGTGACTGGGAAACTAAGAGATGAGTAATTATTGCACCTGCATGGAAGGCTCCTGAGGCACAGACCTGACAAGTACATGAAAAAAATAAAACCTGTATGCAACAACTTCATCTATTTATGGTCATCAGCATAGATAACAGTTTATGTTATGTAAAGAAATACTTGAAGAGCCTGAGCACTTCTACTCAACAAGGAGTCAAGTTCCATGAAGAGCTGAAGCACATTTGTCTGCTCTCTCCCCAGCATTTTCTCCACCTGGTTAACTGCAGCTCTTCCCAATACTACTCAAAAACCTCTCCCAGTATCTTCTCTCTACCCCAGCTGAAAAGGATGGGAGATACTCTACCTTTTGGCCTGGCCAGCACAACCTTCTAACTCCTCAGCTCACCAGGCCAGGCAGGACAGGTAGCCACCATTTCCCACCTACAGCCTTTTCCTTCAGGGGATGTGCAGATTTATCCAGCTACCAATTTTCACAAACCCTCCAGGAATCTCATCTTTCAGCTCTCAACTCCTGTCAAATTTGTCTGAACCTGGCTAAATTCAGAAGTTATTAGGGGAGCAGAGATGGACAGAGAGCACAGATATAATTTCCTTGGGAAACCAAGCTAAAAATGTAATTTACATGAAATCAGAGTAATTATGTTAGTAAAGTCTGACTTTACATGACAAGCCAGTCACATAGGAAAATGAAAGAGAAAAATGAAGTCAAAAAAGAAGAGACAGTCAGATTAATATCACCCATGGAGAGCATTTTTAGACTTTCCACCTCTACAGATCTGCTCTGTTCCCTCTGCTGAGTGGCTCTGCACAACAGCAGCTATTACAGATATCTACATTTTTAGCACATTCAGTGGGTTCTTAAGGACTCCTGAAAGACACCTTCCCTTCCTGCTGCAAGTCAAGAACACAAGCTTCTCCTGCAACTTCAGAAGAGCCTCCCACTCTAAAGTCACATTCAGTAGAGTCTACAGCACCCATTTATATCACATAGCTGAAAGGCTCATGGATGCTGGCTGCTTTCTGTGCCAAGGTGGCACAATGAAAAAACAAAACCAAGAAAACTAAGTTAAGACCTGGCAATAATCAGAAGAAAATAAAACCTTCTGCAGACAGAAGCTTTACAGCAAGTCTTTAAACACTTTAAAGCAAATACTGCCACAGATTTCCAAAGGGAGGAAGGAGTAAGATCCATCTAAAAGATGTGAAAGCTGTTTTTTGTAACATCACTTGTGCATCCCACTTATAGGAATAACATTATTTTAGAAGAACTCATAAAAAAATATTTCTAAAGAGTGTCTCTTTTTACCATGTTTATAAGAAAGGTGCTGATAATGCTTTCAGGAAAACCTCCTTAAGAGAGGCCAAGCAATCTTCAATTACTGAGTTAGAAAGGAGACAAATAACAAAAGAATATAAAAGAGTCACTGATCAGGTAAATTCTAGGACACTCTTTGCCACCTGTCAGAGAAAAAAGACATTTGGTTAATTTAAGAGGCAGGTATGAATAGATATGAAAGAAAATTTGCTACTACTTATCACCAAGTCCAAAAGTTTGATGGGATCTCAAAGGAGAATGGGTAGTCAGGATTTATTAGAACTCCCACAAATTCACTAAATGGCATTGAAAATGAAAAGACTTTCAAAGCCACTGGTTTATAAAAGAACTGTTAACCAATTCAGAATCAGCTAAATTGTTATTTCCCTCAAACTCGGGCATGAAAAGAAAAAAATTCTCAAATGATTCCAACTCCCTTTGAAAGCAGCTGGTTAAAACTAGCATCAGATACAGGAGATTAAACTACTCTCATCCAGAACACTGACTCCTAGGCTACCCAGAACAAAACACACACAGAGACAGTTGTCTCAGCTCTGGGTAAAGAGGTCCCCAAATTCCAGAAAATAATTTTTAATGGTGTTTGTCAAGTTACCAGTATTTGCCTCTATCTCAAGTGAGAATTAATCCAAGTCAAATCCTTTTTCTGGGGAGCAGGAGGAGAGAAGAAAGCAGCAAGTACAGGATTTGTGACAAAACAGCAGCAGCTACTAGGATTTTAACATCACCTGGATACTGGTTAATACACCAGTATCCACATTCTGAATCAAAACTCAGAACTAGCTCAAAAAGCAGAAAATAGTTAAAATTATAACAACCATATGGCATCTCCTCTGCCATGTCCTTTGATAAGGCACTGCTACAGTGATGGGAATGGCTGAGGTACAGGGATCACTGACACCACTGTAGCAGAGAAGTCAGAGACTAAACAGATGAAAATCAGACAAAGACTGAGAATGAAATTGTTTATAATCTTTCTCAGAAACAAAAGACCTTTTCTTTCTAAAGATCTTTTTAAGAATACTCCTGTCAAACCAGAACTTCCTTCCCATCATAAGGCAGAAACACATCGTTTCTTATGATAGTCAAGATCATCATTTAGGAAATAAATCCAAAACCAAAACAAACAGAAACCACAAAACACAAAAAAGCACATCAAATTCTTATTTAGGAACTAGATTTTCTGCAGCATTTTCTTCTATATCCTTGCTTGATCTCGCTCTAGTTCATTCTATGGGGACCACTAATGACTTCCATTACTGGGAGAAGTTATCAGTGTGTTTACTTCATATTTCTCAAAATGACTTTATTAAAAAAAGTATTTTTAACACTTAATGTAACAAAATATTTTTTTATTCACTCCAAATGCCATTTTGACAGCTATCATATTTATCATGGGGCATAAAAGATACCTCTACGAAGAGAACAAACTGCAGTCAACCACTACAATTCATTATCCTTAAACACTCAAAAAATCCTGGTAAGTAAAAAGCAAATCCTCCCCATACAGTTTATACACATGTAACCCTAAAGGGAACAGCTGCAAGACAGTAAAATTATAAAATTATATGCAACATACTCCATCTACTGGCAAAACAGAGTAGTAAAAGCAAGTTTTACTATAGAGCATCCCAGCAACTGAAGAGATGCTGATGCTCTGGTGCACTGAAAGGTATCTAAAGCACCTGAGCAACGAGCAAGTTAGAGACACAAAAGTGTGTGTGAGACACTGGCACAGGCTGCCCAGAGAGGTGGGGGAAGCCCCATCCTTGGAAGTTTTTGAGGCCAGGCTGGATGGGGCTCTGAGCACCCTGATCTAGTGGAGGTGTCCCTGCCATGGCAGGGGGTTGGAACTGGATGAGCTTTAAGGTCCCTCCCAACCCTGACCATGCTGTGATTCTATGGGCATTCTGCTGGGGGTTTCCTTTTCCACACATGTCCATACAAAGGTGAAACAAGGCTCTGCTCATCAGTGCCCAGTGATGGGAGGTAATGGGCACAGGTTGAAATACAAGACATTCAATCAAAAATTAAGAAATAAATTTTTGTGAGAGTGCCCAGGCACTAGAAGAGGTTTCCCAGGCATGGTGTGGAGAACCCATTCTTGCAGATACTCAAAACACAACTGGACACAGCTCTGAGCAAGGGAGTTAAGACTACATGATCTCCAGAGGTTTCTTCCAACCACATCAATTTTGTGATTCTGTGATCATACAACTACTTCTATCAGGCTTTTGACCTATGTCCCATTCTAAATTCTCACCAGAACATTCACACTTTTCTCAAAATACACAGTCAATATGGAAATACTTTAAAATATCTGTGGCAGATCTCTCACAAAAAGATTTTCAGCAACTTCTAGTACTAAAATAATTTTTAAACCCATTTAACACTGCAATACATAATCCACCACAGTTGCACATCCAACAAGGGAAATGGAAGTTGAGATTAAATCTATCACCATGCCTTCAAATAGAACAACTATGTTGTGCCACATTCTGTTAGCCCATCTGGTCTAATAAAACTTACATCCAGAATACATTAGAAAAATTAAAATAACAAAATAAGTAACTAAAACTTCAGAAAAAAATCCAAATGAACTTTTGTTCTCTGTTGTACCAGCCCTGAACAGTAAACAAGGCTTTGAACTGGGTGAGGCTGCTGCACTGTCTGCCCTATCTGCTTTCTGAGAAGATGCCTTCCAGTCATTTTCTTTAGGGTTCTCAAGTGTATTGTCCTTTCTGCAACTATTTTTTTAAATACTGTAAGGAAAGCACCTAAAAAAAAGAATCAGGAAAATAATGTTATGATTGGTGATTTTTTTTCCCTTAGAATTGTCTAAAGAAAAGAATTAATGTCAAATAGAAGAAAAAAAATCATTATTTCAGAAATATTAACTGTGAAGTACAATTTTTATCATGTGTAATTAGAAGACATGAATCACTGTCTTTGTTACTCTGCTTGTGCAATGCATTTTAGTCTTTAATGTAAAAAAACAAAACACCTTAGCTCTTGACAATAAAAAACACCTTCTACCTCTAAAACCATCTCTGCTGAGAAAACCCTTCTCTAAACTTGTTTCTTCCATTTCTACAGTCACAATCCATCACAGAATTGGCTGCTGCTGGAGCTCCCCACAACCTGCTCAGTCCTGCTGCCACGGTGCTCCAGCTCCTTCTCCAAACACCCATTTCAGACCATTTCCCTTCCCAGTTTCTAGTCTCTGCTGAACTTACCACATCAATCTTTTAAGTGTGCCCATGTACTACTCGAATCCCTTCTGCAGATTTCTGATTGCTCATCAGTTCCTGGTTCTCCCTCTTGATTACCAGATGCATCACATCCCTTCTGGACAAGTTACCTTGCCCAGACTCTGCCTTAAAAGGCAGATCTTCATTTGATCCTAGGCTCAAGCACTACTCAGCCTCAAATTGTCTTGCCTTCCAGCCTGAATCAGCAAGACACTAGCAGAAACAGAGCCCTGACACTATCTACTACTTCTTGGTTTACATACAGAAACACTGGCAGTTTCCTTCAGTTCATGGTTCTAATCTTCCAAACGACTGCCACTGCATTCACAGGAGGTGAAGACACAGCAGAAGTACCATAGCTTCTTTTCATACAAGTCACCAGTAATGGTTGCTATCTTTCTTCCCAAGAGATGCCTGGCTTGGAGGAGTATAACCCCTACCATCTCCTGCACAGCACAGAAAGCCAGCAAAGTGCTCTGTACATCAGCCAGAGCGACAAACTCCATCTTGGATTTCATAGGAAACTACAAAAAAAACCCCACAAAATTGAGAGTCCCTTCCCTCTTCCCTCTGTTTTTGCATAAGCTGCCAAATTAATAAAGAACAGCTTGGATCCACATCATCAATTTATTACAAACCCATTTGTTCAAGACATAACTCTGTACGATTGACTTTAATTCCTTTAACAGAAGAAATTACAGCTTCAGGAAATAAAACCATACACCTCTAATTAATTAAACTATTTGACATCAACACTATCATGCACATACAAACAACTTTCATCTCTGGGCAGTTATCACCATGCCTAGAAAACACTCATCAAGAAAAAAGCACCACGAAGCACAAAGACCAATGAAAATTTGTTTGCTTCATTCTATCAGTTTGCCTATTAGGCAATAAATGACAATGCTATTAATATTAATAATGGATTCCACATCATCAGAGAGCAATGCACATCTATCAGTATATCCCTCATACTCACTTTCTCTTACAGATTTTATTGTGTATCTACCTGTTGAAATCATCTTAACTCTTGAAAATATTAGCAGTAACTCTGATTGCCCACACCACAGTCCTCACAATTCCAGAGGTTTTTGATCACCTAATTGGATTAAGCCACTGGGCTGCAGCAGAAGTATCTTAACATTGTTCAGTAATGGGTACTGACTACAGAAAAATAGGTTCCTTAAAAGGAAAAGAGAATTAATTTTGTCAACTCCCTTGCAGCTCTCTGCATGACACTGTGTGAAGACAGAAGTGAGCTCAGTGCACACGGGAGAGTCCCAGGCAGCCCGTGGGTGCCTCTGCACATCCACACAGAGTAAACACATCACAGCACTCAGTAAATGGATAAAAGGATCTTCTCATTGGATCAGGGCTGTCTTACACTGAAAACAGTCTTTTATGAAGGAAAATGAAACACTCATATTACTTCAGAAAAGCAGCCATTCCTTATCACAGAACCAGAAATGATGCTGCTTTACAACTCCTCGGGCAGACATTTCAGCTGGTCAGAAAAAAAAAAGGTGTTTCCTAAAACTCTGTGCTTCATGCCTAAAAATCACATCTGGAAACAATCAGCAATAGAGATGTACTTGAAATGCTTGCTCTAATTTTGCACAATTATCACCCAAGGTACTCACATGCACATTTATTTGCAGAGTTGGGCCACACAGCCATTGTGGGTTTTTGTTTGTTCCGAAAAGCCTCTTCAACTCTGGCTTCTGTTTTCCTTACAGTAGAGCCATGAGGATTTGTTTGTTCTGCTGGTACTGATAAGCCTGCATACAGAAGATAACCATACCTATTTAAATAAACCAAGCTGCATAAAACTATCCATTTTAAAAGAAACTCTGAATAGCATTCTGCAATAAGAAACATAGCAATTAATATTTAACTGGACATTCAAAACGAAGATCAGAATCAAGAATACTTGTCTTTCTACTGACAAAACTTATTGGTTTGCATGGTCTTAGAACTGTCAGCAGCTCTGACAGCTCTGAAAAATATGACTGTCTCTCACACTTGGGTCCCCCAAGATTGCACTCTTCCATCTGTATTTCCCCCAGAAAGCAAATTCTTATTGACAGTTTCCATTTTTCCTAGTTATAAGCAGATGATTTAAAATAAATGGCAGCTCATAATGGCATTGTATGCCCTATCAAAAAGAGAATCAGAATAAAAGCCTCGTATTGTCACCATGATCTATGTTATGTAAAATGGATCCATTTCAGAGTCAATATGAGCTCTTGGATTAAGAAAAATGTGATTCTGTTTCTAATAAAAAGTCTGCTTTGCTTTCTGCAATGTAAGTTCATTTCAAAGCTTCTATTATTTCAAAGGGGTTTTAATTAAATTCTAAAAATGCAAACTTTAAAATGTGCTTAACTAATATGAAAGACATAAATTAATCTCTGAAGTTTCATATTTGTGAACTAGAATTTCCTATCCAGCCACTGTAAGTCTTCCCAGTATTTTACTATGTCTCTAATAGTAACCAGAACCTACTGATCAAGAGCTGACAAGAAACCCTAAAACTGAGGGATGCAGAAGGGAAAATATTCACAAAGGAACTCTCACCTAACAGTTATTAGTGACAGCATAAGTTCTGAAGTACCACTAGAAGTATTTTCAACTGCACATTAAGTCTATTTCATTACTTCAAACATCCACCACTTCTACCTCGTTATCTGCTGGTTTCAGCAAGAAACTGCAAATTCCAATAAACCTGTTTGTTGAGTTTTTTCCATTTTACCCACTGAGAGCTTGTTATCCTTAGATTTACAGTCTTTCAACGACAGCACCTCATTTCAGTAATGCAAGAAATTCTAGTTACAGATTTTACTAGCTGGCTTGTTATTCTGTTACACTGCAGTGCTGTTCAGATTGGTCACCAGTCTCTACTAAATAAAAATGGCAGCTCTGTTAAAAAAAAAAAAAAAAAGAGAAAACTTGTGGAAAAAGAAAGTGATGTAGAAAATACCTTCCATTTTAACACTGTAAGATTGCTAAATAACTTGCCAAGAGAATTGTAAAGAAAATGGATATGGAGCTTTTTAGACTTAACCCTCATCTTCAGTATCCTGGAAATAAATTAAGAGCTGAAACATGGCACAATTCAGAAAATCAATGGCTTTTTAACTTGGTAAAGATTAAAAAGCCTACAGAAAGTGTCACTTGCCTTCCAAACTCCTCTGTGATTCCAGACAGAAACACTTGATAACACTTCCAGACAATTTATCAGAAGCTTCACGCTGATCAGCTCACTTGATTCCATCCAAATCTCATGTTGAATGTTGAAGCATTTTCAAATGTAGCCAAGAAAATACTGGCCAAGATGTGCAAGGCACATACTTTTTGTCAGAGGACCAATCTCGTTTCTGATGGCCACAGCCACCCACTCTGACTCAATCTGTGACTCAGACACCACCCTGACCTCTTCTGAGGGGGTACTGTTTAGGCATTGTTTACACTGTTCTCCTCTAGTATTTTCTCACTGAAACATTTCACTGTTTCAAAATACACTCTTACTATGAAGCAGAGGGGAAAAGGGAGGATCTGGAGATCACTGACCATCTGGTGATCTCAAATGAAAGAAGAAAGGAACAAGCCCTCAGGAACTTTGTGGACATCCATTCAAAAGGAGACGCATGTAGACGCCTTGTCCAAAATATTCCAAAGCAGGGTAGGTGTCAAAGTCCAGACCAGTAGGTGCACTGGATTTTGCTCAACTGCTGTCTTGCTGAGCATATTCTTTGGAGCAATGGCAAGGATGATGGGTATTCACATTCCTTCCATCCATTACAATTACCAGTGCCAAGACAATGTCCCTGAAGTGCCATCTTCTTGATCTTCTACACCACAGCCTTTGACACAGCTCCTGATCCAGGGATGGGAAAATGTCTTTTACTTGCCTTACAGCAGGAGGTTTCCTCAGATCTCAAAAGCTTGATATATTTTTCTTCATTCATAACCAGTTACACAGCTTCTTCCACACATTCCAAATCTTCTGTTCTTGCTAATCCAGTAAGAGATCTTAGCCTTCCACACTCTGACCAACTGCAAGACTCACCTGTTCTTAAAACCACCACAGTGTGGTCCAAAAGGACGAGCACGTTTGAAATGTGACCTGCAGGTATCTGTGACACTGCAACAGTTTCCATGCCAATGTGCAGAATGCACTTGGAAATCTGTCCCCTGTGCTGTGCAAGCTGCTGTCACTCACCTATCTCTTCCCAAAGGGTCTGCAGGCTCTGCCCCCAGACATCACCACAAACAAAAGGGACAGCATTCCAGTTAGCTCTGGGGAGACTTGCAAGGAGGAACTTGGAAGCTCTGTAGTCACTCTTTGTTACAAAGAGTTCTTACAAGTGGTTACTTTAACCTCAGAAGCAATAACCTTTAACAATCATGGGGGACTCATAATGGATAATTAACTGAGCATAGCTCACAGCATGACACTGAGGCCAGAATTGGGAATATTCTTATACTTCTAATAGAAAAGTACAGAGGAGAAATGAAGGCATTATAATAGTTCTATTTTACAACCACAGTGAATTACAATTGGTTTTCTTATCCACAATTCAAGACACATATAGGAAGCTTGTACAGAATTACACAACGTATGACTGAATGGGAAAATAAAAAGCACTGTATCTGTTTAAAACTGAAGAAGAGAAAGCCTACAGATACTTGCATAGTTCAAAGAACTTTATTAATAAAGACTCTTCAATCTACTGATAGATGTATTTCAAGAACCAGCAGCTCTTAAGTTAAAACCAGCCAAATTCAACCTAGAAATCAAATAATGCATTTTTTTTACCAAAGCAAGATGGAAAGCAGGAAACAATGTGCCAAGGCAAAGCTGGAATTATTGGAATCAGTAATGCCTAAATCAACATGAAACTTTGTACTAATGTTATAGTTCAGTGATTCTCAATCTTTTTCCATTTTCATTGCATTCTGTATTGCATCTCAAATTTCATGTTTTATATGGACATCTGTAAATTCTATTTTCTATCCTATATATGCTGTGTTATGATAAATGAAATTAAACATACCTCTTTTCCTTCTGGCTTCCTTGATTTCTTCACACATCTTATTAAATTCTGGATCCAGTTCAGCAGCAATGATAGCATGAGCAGTGTCCTTCAAAGTACAAGCTCTGTGTCTAATTATTTTATCTAGAAAATAGGACAGAGCACTTGTTAATTTTATCACATTTATGCAAATTCTTTGCCATTGGATGTTGTTCTATATTGTATATTACAACACTGATAGAGACAGAACTGGAAAACATTACAAATGTATGAAAATGTAGATGGATCAATACCATAGCATGATCAAAAATCACAACTCAGCTCTGCAACAGATACAGGAGTTTTCAGAAATACAAATTGATACTTTAATCAATAGTGGCATTTATAAAGAAATGCAAACAGTGAATGATGAAAACACCTAAATCCACTTGCAATCCTTAGAAATTTGCTAGAATCAGCAAGTGCACCAGCTTCTACAAGCAGCTCTACACAGTATAATGGAGTACAGCACAGAGAGTCCCAAAAGTAACAAGAGACTTGCCCAGGAATTAATGTACCCACTGGGCTCTAGAACACTCATACAATTTACACTGCCTGAAAAATCACACTGGAGATCTGATTCTGTAAGGTAGAATTCACTTGCTTACATCCCTTCCCAGATGTTCTTTCTTTAACTTCAAATTATTGCTTAATTTTTATTCAACGACCGCTATAAATTTCAAAATTTTGCTAAAACATTCTTTTATTGCCTACAATGAATAGCTATTTCTCACTTTAATCCATTAAAAAAAATACCTGGCAAGAAACAAGCCTTGAGTTTGCTACATTTTCATCTCTATTTGTGGAACAGGACAAAAAATACTGCCCACACTGGAAGCATAAATGTGACTCATGAAAAAAACCTTTTTTTTCAGGTAAGGCCAGTTCCATACCTTTGAAACACACTAAAATTATTCCAAAGCTGTTCAGATTTGAAAAGTAACTGAAACTTAAGTAAGACCTATGTGGAGAAAATTGACATCTAGAATGTTGCTTTTCAATGAAACCTACAACACTCATTGTTTGCTTTTAGTACAAACATATTTAATTTGTCAATTCATCCACACTGAATTATTTTTTCCAGCTGATGGAGGTACTGCAACAGCAAACATCAACATTTAAGTCTACAACTTATTACACAATTAGCAGCTTTAATCTTTTTTTATTAATCACTAAAGACAACAATTAAGAATATCAGTGACCATCTATTAAACAAGGTTTGTAATTCCAGAAACAGCAAATTTTACAGCTGGAAAAACTGCTAAGTGAAAAATATCCAGTATCCAGCTCAAGTGAGATCTACACATTTTCTAGGGAAATCCACAACCACTTGAATCAACTGGAAACTAGGAAGATTTGCCCACATATATTTGTGAAACATTGTTTTATCACAAAAAAACCAATGCATTCTTGCAGATGTAATCTTGTGATATTAGACCTTAAGTTTTATTATCTGACTAGCCTTTAAGATGCTCTTGCAGAAGAAAAAGAGGGAAAAAAGAAGGCAAAAAAATAAACCAAAATGAAACAGGAAGATCAAGCTTGTTTGTTTGAACTACTATTTTCCTCATGTTCTGTGATGGGCAAGACTTTCACCCAGCCAGTGCTTCACAGAAACAAACACTCTGATGTCCAAGACACATTGGTTATGTTTCCATGCCTTTAAGAACATTTCCTAGTTGAACAATGGAGGGGAAAAAAAAAAATAAAAGTCTTACTATATAAGCTATCTGAAATTTTACAGCAAAGTACCAGAGAAAAACAAGCACCCAAAGAAATCAGTTTACATATCTACCCTGCATATAAAAAAAACCCAAAAAACAAAACAAAAAAAACCACCCTTAGTTTGTTGCCCTAAAGAGGTTTCTTAAAACTCTCTCTCTTTGGAGAAGCTCAAAAAAAAATTTCTGCCACTAATTGCTCCCCAAGATGTCTTTGCTGTTTTATGTTTCTGCCACACTGAACCTGTGATTTGTGTTATGATCCTGAGCAGATCTGACCTTAGAATGCTGTAGTCCCATAACAGCTGTTCTAAAACTTAAAAAAGAAAAACCTCTTCAGACTACATTTCCTGGAATTAAACAACCAAGCCCACAGATTCAAATGAGCTAAAAATAAGAACAAAGGGTTTATATTAATGTCAATCTTTCCCAAAGCCCATCACCAAGTCACAAACAACATCAGTCATGTGCAAAACATGTGTCTCAGTCTTGTTTTCTGAACAGGCCACTCAGAATCCCAAGTGTCCATCAAGCCTTTGAGTAGGTGACATCAATGACACCTTAGAAGTCCTCAGAAGTGTGTTACCAAGAAGACAGAATATCTTTTGCTGGATTTTATCCATGTTTGGGGCTTTTTTTTAAGTTGTAAAACAAAACACATTCTAAACTGAAGAAATCTTTCCTACAGGTGTGAACCAACACTGGGTTCAAAAAGCAAATGTGAAAAGAAAGTGTAATTATTTGTGCAGCCCATACCCTAGTCACACGTGAAGAGAGCTGCAAATGCCTTGGAGAATTAAAAATCTGAGAAGCAAGAAAAATAGAGAAAAAATCAGACCTTAAACTAGTAAAATCATTTCATAAGATTCCATGGAAAGCTTTTAACACCCTGGGCTCCATTTGCAGATGGTCCCAGATTTCCATGCATCATGTCTGTTGATTACAGCTAATTAAAAGGGAGCTGCTTTGTTGTCTTATTGATGACTCTTGAAGCTGCCAGTTAAAAGGTTTTCTTTTGGCAAGGTACACTAAGATGGCCCAAGCAAAAAGTATCCAGGATGTTTTTTCATTAGTTTTGAGCATGAACAGCTTTTACATGCATTTCAATTACAAATTCCACTGTAATTGAAAGCATCCCCTCACACTGTCAAGACAATGCTTTCTAATCTGGCCTAATCAGCTGTAAATGACTTCCCTGATGGATCACAGAATCCTCACAGTTGGAAAAGACCCCTAAGATCACCATGTCCAACTGACAGCAACAAAATACACAGAAAAAAACAACCAACCAAAAAACAAAACAAAACACAACAAAAATCATCCCATATTTAAAAAACAAGAAAACCTATCTCACCACCCCACTAGAGCATATCCTGAGGTGCCTCAGCTACCCACTGAACACGGCCAAGGATGGTGTCTCCACCACCTCCCTGGGCAGCCCATTCCAGCACCTGCCTACTCTTCCAGTAAAGAAATTCTTCCTAGTATCTCATCTAACCCTCCCCTGGTGCAGCTTCAGGCCATTTCCTCCTTCAGGCCAATCCCAGTTCCCTCAGCCTCTCCTCACAGGACTTCTCCAGGCCCTTCACCAGCTTGGTTGCTCTTCTCACTCCAGCACCTCAATGTCTTTCTTGTGGTGGGGGGCCCAGAACTGAGCAGAGCACTCGAGGTGCAGCCTCACCAGTGCCAGCTACAGAGGGATGATCCCTGTCCTACTCCTGCTGGCCACACTAATGCTGATCCAGGCCAGGATGCCACTGGCCTTCTTGGCCTCCTGGGCACACTGCTGGCTCGTGTTCAGCTGGGTGTCAATCAGCACCCCCAGCTCCTTTTCCTCTGGGCAGCTCTCCAGCCACTCTGTCTTAAACCAGTAGCATTGCCTGGGGATTATTTATCCTGTTTTGTTCCTATCACCAAATACACAGCACTTAATTTCTGTGTGTGAGCTTCATGTTCTAAGCCAGTGTGGAAATCAAGCAGCCACTGCCAGGCTGTGTGCAGGATTCTCCAAAGAGCTCTCCAAATTACACTGGGGTTTTTTGTTGCATATGCAAAGTCTACTCACTGAAAAGGAGCAATCAGATTTGAAAAGGAACAACAAAACCTAATTTATTAGAAAACAACTCTGAATGTCTTAGTTCTCCTGCTCTGATACTGTCCCCCAGTGCAATGCACCACATGCCTCAGAATACTAAAAGCAGAGACCTTTACATTTTGCTTATCCTGATTATCACACAGCATGTACTTTATTTAAATGGCTGAATAGTAACCAAATATGTGATTAAATACCAGGTTTTTGGGTGTAGGTTGGCCAAAACAAAATAGGTCCTCACCTCCAGGATCTTTGTCTGGATTGTACTCCAGTGCATTGCTGCAGATCAGGTCAATATCTGTTAGGAAATCCTTGGCTGTTAAGTAGTTGTGTTTATCAATTTTGGTTATTACTGTTGATAGGTCCATGGGCTCTTTGATGACTTCAAGGTAATCTGAAACCTACAGACAAAGAGCATGAAGAAATGACACAGGACCACATGCATTCCATTTGAACATTGACAACTTCACATTCTTATACCCTCTTATTCATTCCACATGTTTAGCTCTAATACACCAATAAAACATTCTGATTTCTCAATAAAGTTACATTGAAAATAACTTTTATCTGACTAAACTTTCAGAGATAATTTTTCTTCATTAGACCAATTTATCTTTCAAAGTGAATTTCATGGTATTTCTGAAGTAAATCATTTTAACAAAATTATTTTTATTTAGACTTCTTAATAGTATTGTAACACTGTCTTGGGTTGAAAAGGCAAAAACAATCAACTCAAAACCCAAGGTAAAACTAAGGAATGTATTTTTTGTTCACCTTGTAGGTAAAGGTCTCATTAAACTGAACAGTCAAATAATCAGCTTTTAAATATCTGCTAGTGATTAGTTGCTTCCACCACTCATTCAGCAGAATTCAAGTTTTATCAACTGAAGACATCAGCCTGACTGTACAGAAGGGCAGGCAAAGGGAAAGTCTTGTGTCATAGTTCACACCTTCCTATGAGCTTAGTTAGCTCCTCCCTGGAGATTCAGCAACCCCAGAGTCCACTAAATAGTATTTAAGGCAATTAATGACACCATAAGGGTCTCAAGCACAGCTGCTGTAACAAAGTTCACTTAAAAAAAAATTTTTTTTTAATTTTTTTTACATCTATTTACTTCACAGAAAAAAAATCTATACTTGATTATTTCAATGTGGTTAAGATTACAATCCATTAATAATCCTGGCAACCTCAGACACAGAATTGCATTTTTTCTATTGAAATCACCCACAAGTGATGGTGACTGCCAAAACACTTAAGAGTTAACTACATATTCAGCTCAAGTCATAATGGCTCCAGAGGATTTTTTTTAATAAGGTATCTATAGACATTCAATAAAAAAGTTACACCATAAACTAGTATTACTGCACAACTCCAGTGGCCTGTCACCTCATTCATTAAATATATACATTCAAATCTATGAAGAAAAATTAAAATTGCAAAGATGCTCTTTCAGTCTCCCTGTATGGAAACATGATGATAACTGGTTGACAGTGATTGGAAAGCCAAGCAACAGGCTTCCTTTGCTTGTTAGCACATCTTTAGAAAGGATCTTCATTGGAACTTGTAAACACTGCTGCTGAGTTAGTCACAAAAATCCTCATCACATAGCAGCATTCTCTGCAATGCAAGTAGGAGTGGAACAAACATCACATTTTCTAAGCCAAGCAGGCAGACTGTTGTAGAGAAGGAAGGACAGTCCTGTGCTTAAATGCACCAAGTGGGCCAAAAAGGATTACATTTAAATTCTAGTGCTGTGATTTATTAGCAGGGTTTTTGGCAAGTCTTTAAATAAACTCACATTTACTAATCAAGGACAGTAATTTCATCTTTCTTTACATGCCCTTATTCACGTAAGTTTAACTTGCGAGTTCTTTGAGGAAAGAAACTGCCTTTACTACAAGTATGAAGACTTCCCTGTAATAATGGATCTCCCAAGCAGTTTCATCATAAAAACCAAACCAAATAACTGCTCACAGTGGAAGCTGCCCCAGTAAAAAACTCTTGACAGTCTTTCAAATACAGCTACCAAGAACTATGGAGAACTGAAATTAGAGAGGACTGCATAGACCCATGAAAGATGCATGTTCCATCCTGCATGGAATTTACACTGCAAACCTGCTTTTTACACTGCTGTATTTTTCAAGGCCCTTATTCATCTCCATGTCTTCCAAAAAAGCAGCTTCTCTTCAGAAGCAATTAACCCTTTTTTTTTTTTTTTAATGCAGTGGGCCAGAATCTGATCTCAAAGTCAAACCAAACACAATCCTGTTCACACAGCAGCACCTGAAAATAGATTTGCAGATCAAAGTGTCTCATCAGTTAGGTGTGTGCACTCCATAATCGACCAGTTAATGCCTTCTAATCTGCTACTATCTGTGATTAATGGCATCCACAAATGTTCCTGCTGAAATTACTCAACAATACTATTAAAGCTGAATACATTACAGAACACAGTTCACTTGCCCAATGTGATCATGCCTGTGATTACAACGTTGTAAAAGCTTTTATTAAAGAAATATATATATCGTTTCAAATCTTTCAGGAGCACTGCTAGGGGTAGGAGTGATGGCATTTTTAAATGCAGATTTCAGTTAATAAAATTGACAGGAATGCACAAGGTTTTTCCGCAGGTCACTGGTAAAGCCAAAGAACATGCACCAACTCCTTGCATCACAGATGATGAGGCTGTGACTATCTCACCAGCTAAAAGCAGCCTTTTGGGTTGGAAAGATCATGGCCCAAACACCTATTTTTTTCCTCAATAACTTCAATATTTCTCAATCATTTCGTTCGTTAGTTTTTAATTTCTACTCTTTTTCTAGTGGTTTCAACTTCATTGTTTGCACATTACTGAAACAAGACCTCTTCAATATCCACCGGTTTGCTGAAGATGTTAAAGCGTTTGTCTGTGGCCAGCCTCTTGGTGACATCCCTGAGGAACAGGCGCAGCTCCCTCAGCGTGTTCTCCTCCTGGTCCTCCATCCGCTGCTTCTCCGCCTCCGACAGCTCGCGGGCAGGGCAGGGCAGGGCGAGAGGCAGAACTTCCAGAGCACGAAGAGCTGGGAAAAAGAACAAGAAGTCAGACAAGGGAAATGGGATCAACACTGTGGCTCTTTGGGTTATGCCACTGCAGATTTCCCTGTAGATTTCACGTGCCTCATCCATCCTTAACCCCACAGCTCTCCACGTTCCCACGCACAAATCTATGTCAGGCACTGATTAGCACTCAAATGTTAAACACAGCACCTGTCATTTGCCCACAACAATTACAACATTCGGGTCACATTATTATTGGTTTTACTGTAACTTAGTTTACCAGCCTGTTTCCTTCTTGGTGGGGGCATTGCTGCCTCATCAAGAATTAATCCTTTGAAAAACCGTAGTCTGTCTTCTTCACTTGGTCTTTGAACGTAAAAAACCTCTTCATACTGCATTCTGAAAATACATTTCACCTACAAGCAAACAAACAAAAACCAAAACTCGTATGAAAATTGAGCCCCAAAGAAACATGATTAATGACCATATTAAAACACTAGCCACAAGTTTTTCTAAATTAGACACGGGAGCAAAGGCAGTAAACTCTGCCAAAAGCTGCATGCACAGCCTAGGGAAAGCAAATACTTGTAATTCTCACTGAATTTTCTGTAGTAACTGAACTTGCAGTATCCCCTGATCCTAACAACACCCACCTCTGCAATGGAAAGAAAAAGGTCAGGGGAAAAAAATGCCTAACAACAAAACCACCCCCAGGAACAACTTCTCTTCTATCCTGAGCTTCAGAAGATGTAAAGCTACAGGTTAGGCTGTTAGACTAAATCTGCATTTAATTATGTTGGAGTAATCTGTCAAAATGAACAATGGACAAATGGAACAATTTTGCCTTCTCAGCAAAGCAGCATGAGGATTATGGAAATTGGTAATAAGGACAGGCATCCCTCACTGAGGAGAACTACAAACATTTCATTAATAATCCATCTTTAGTTTGACATATTTTAAATTAAGTTAGAAAACCACTGCAGAATGAGGTTTTTCCACATTCAAAACATTCTGCAGAGGATGCACCTCCCTAACAATTCCTCAGCAAACTCACCTCTTCAGGCAATTCACTATACATGGACTCGGAGGTAGACAGCAGGAATATAGGGGAGAAACACGGAATATCTCGCAGCAGAGTTTGGAAAGTAGCTCTCACAGTTTCACTGACAGCTTCCCACCAGTCATCAATATGAGGCATGTAAACAATACTTGGTACTGTTCTTCGAGCTTCACGAAAGATCTAATTAAAAGAAACAGTGGTATTTAAACTAAGAAACTAATTGTTATTAGCACTTGTGAGTAATACGATTCCTGTGGGCTAGGAAATGACTCTGGTACTTTACACACAAATGTTCCAGACAAATAAATTTTTCTAATGATAAAGGCTTTGCTAAGCAAGTGCTTGTGACTGTTTGCTGCAGCATTCAGTGACTTGGTGTTAACATGTGAGGGAGACTACAGAACAACCACTTGTCATCTATGTTTGAACTACTTGCTAAGACTGAACACTCCAGATGAGAATTCAACTGGTTTACAAACCATGCAAAATCCATCTCCAACTGCTTTGAAAACAAAGATTTAAAACTCAGTAAATGAGCCTGGAACCACAAGCACCCCGATTCATACACAAGCTAGTAAAATAACAACCAGGATACCCAGCTAAAGCTAACTTGACAGCAGGTATGTGACCGAGGGGCCAAGCTGAAAATGTAATTACTCTCCCTAGTCAGCAGAGAAGTGTCAATCACCCCCTAGAGACCCTGTGGTTTTAATCATGAAAATAGAAGGTGTCTGTGAAAACCTGGCTTTTAACTCACATTCCAGTTAGCTACCTTTATAGCCATGCAACTAATCTGTTCCAGAATGACACCATTTATTCATTACAAGAGAATCTGACAAGTCACCTGTGCACAGGATTCCTCAGGCGTTTTGGCACTGACGGAGTAAAGTGCTGGCAGATCCAGCCTGTGCACAGAGAATTTCTCCAGGGTGTGCAGTAGTGCTGGAGCAAGGTGCGAAGTCTGCCCCGAACCCCTCTCTCCAGACAGCAGTAATCTTGGTCTGTAAGAGGTTGGCTGGTGATAAGCTGACCTGCAACAGAACAACAGTAAAATACCATCAGCATGCCAGTGTTATCAATGGGTTAAAATGCACTGCAAGGTATTTTACAATCTGAAAGTCTGTCAGTGACAAGCCACAGTTTCCTACAGTAGCCTATAAAGATTCAGCTACCTCTGTGACACCTCAACACTACTCCAAGTCTCAGCAACTTCAGCTTTTTCTACTCTTTGATTTCACAACAATTCAAAGCTATGCCCATATTAAATTCATTAACATTATTATAATCTGTTTATTTAAAAGCAATTCCTTGATTATATAGAAAGACTTCTAGTGAAGATACCCATTTCATCATGTCCAATTCAGTGCTACCTACTAAAGCATCTTTTCAGCAGCCTCAGGAACCCCAGGTCAATCCATACATCCCTGAAGTGCTACCCAAGATTTCCAAGAACCACCTAACATTTCAATACTTTAAGAAATAGACCTGAAGTAGCATTGAATAAAATCACTATTCATCTCCTATTATAGGATATGCAAATACTTCTCTTCAGTAGATTTTCAGACAGAAGATTTTCAAGGAAAAACTGCAAAGGTAAACTTTCTTTTTCTTTTTCTTTTTTTTTTTTTTTTTTTTTTGCTTTGTTTTATTGTTGAGAAGAAATCCTAGAGAGTCCATACAAAGATTTTTGGGGTTTTGTGTTTGGTTGGCTGGGGTGGGGATGAGTGAGGCAAAGAAAGAAGAATTAGGATTTTCTATTGAAGTCTGTTCCATTACTAGAAAATTTATTAAGAAACAAACCAGTTTTTCAATTAACTTGCATTCTCATTAAGGCATTTCTATCTGTACATCAATCAGCTCAGGCAGTGAAACAAGACTGGCTGGTTTTATTTCAGGTTAAATATTTTGTAGAAGCTATGAACATTGTTAACCTTTAGCTTTTCAGTTCTGGTGGTTACACACCCAGATAACAATCAAAAATACTCAGAAAAACAGATTAAGGGAGGCTTACATACTTCACAAAACCACAGCCTTCAGTAGTCTTGGAGATTATTTTTATTTGGACACATATCCACACAAATATATCTTGTTGTTTTGATTTTGGGTTTCCCTTTCCCGACCTAACAGCAAAAGCTTACATTTGGCATTAAAATAATTGATTAGGTACCTCAAACTTAAATCCTTATTTTTAAGCTTAGATTTCCATAAGTGCTGTTCTGACTTTACTCTTTAGCACAAAACTTTTAGTAGTTTTCCACAAGATGGCTCTACTAAACAGTACTAAATTTTCCTAACCTCATTTTCTTTATTTAGCAAAGTCCCTGCAGAACCCATCACAGTCTAATACTATTCTTAATATAAAGGAATGTTAGTTTATTATTGTTAATTACTGTAGCCCATCCAGTTTATACTGAAAGACCCAGTCAATTTCACACACACTTCATAAACTCCCATTTTCCTACAACTTTTAACATCACACTCAGAGTTGTGGTCAATGGCTCCATGTCCACATGGATGCCAGTGACAAGTGGTGATCCTCGGGGCTCTGTTCTGGGTCCAGTGCTGTTCAACATCTTTGTCAGAGACATGGACACAGCACTGAGGGCAGTCTGCAAAGTCTCCAGGGAAGGAGACTCCACAAGCTTTCTGGGGAGTCTGTTCCAGTGCTCTACAACCCTCACAGTAAAGAAGGTCTTCCTCATGTTGAGGTAGAACTCCCTGGGCTCCAGCTTGAATCCAGTGCCTCCTGTCCTATCACAAGGCACAAGTGTAAAGAGATTGTCCCTGCCATCCTGACACCCAGCCCTATTTATAGGCCATTAATTAAATCCCCTTCTAAGGGGGGATCCTTACTTCTAAGCTACAGAACATTTGTGATGCCTGTGTCCAGGAAGTGGGCTTTCCCAAAACCATTCACACACCTCAAACCCTTGTCCATGCACTCACAGAACCACTGCCACCACAAAGTGACAGATCACCTCTGTTACCTCTCCTGATGGGAAAATTCATGGTTTCACCTACTTGCTTATATGCCTTTAGAGAAACACTCACCTTGTAAAATGAAGGTAGGGTTTATGTATAGCAGCTGATGACTGTTTCTTTGGTGATCCTGAGTGACAGCTCGTCTCAAAGATTGGTGAAGCATTCTCATCTTCACTAGCATCTAATATTAGACTTGGTACATCTGCTCCAAGAAATTTATTAATTAGAACCTTATCACTTTTCAGTCCACGCACAACAAGAAAAGACATAATTTACATAAAGTAATGGTAATAACACATTTTCAAATGTGGAAAAGATGAGTTAAAACCATCTAAATATCAGAGCACAGAAAAGCACTTATTACTTCAAAAACCAAAACAAATTAAATATTCTAGAATGTCTAATCATAATTACAATTTATCATTTTCAACCATCAAGCAGAACAACTTCATGAATACAACAAATGTTTAACTTGTTATGAGATGCTTCCTTTGGCTTTATTTCACAGCTAGAGGTTTTTCAGGGGTAAAGCTAAAAAATCTGTAATCCTCAGACTCTACAGCATTTTGTACTTATTTATTTGTTCTGAGTGGCCAGATTTTTACAGGTACACTTCTTCCAAAGTTTTTCTCAGCATGACCACCTAGACAATGTTTATTTATGAAGAACTGCTTTCCATCCTCTGATAATCTGCCAAATATTATCAAATTTATTTTTATCAAAAACAGTTTGATTTATTCCATGTCCCCATGCTATACCTGAACCAAGTGTAACACAGTAGGATAACAAACTGCACTACCCTCTATACAGACCTGCAGAAACAAAAGGGTAAAAAACCAAAGACAATCTGCAGAGACAAATTGCTGCAAAAAATACAGATATGGCACTAAATCAGAACCACCAGTTGACAGGTGAAAATCAGGTGCAGCTACCTGAGCTACCAGAGCTGCAACAAGCTGCAGAGCAGACTGCTGCTATTTGGTAATGGGAAAGAAAAACTGCTGCAAGATCTTCCTTTGCCCTGGGAAAGGAGTTCAGCTGATGTGACCCTAAGCAAGGGTCTCATTCCCAGAGAGAAATCAGTCTGCAATGATGGGATGGAAAATGGGCACAGGCACTCAGCTGTATGTCAGAGCAGTGCAGAGGCCACAGCTCCTGAGGGACAGAACACTCTGCAATGGATGGACAGCAGTTCTGAGAGCAGGGCACTGCTCTTCAGGGCAGCCACTGGATATGCTGACAGGAGGTCAAGTTGGCTCAGCCACTTAAGAAAAAGTAACTGCTGTGAAATGGAAGTGGGAAGTGCAGAGAAATCCAAGTGGTATTCTCAGATGTATGACTCCCTGCATGCTTTATGTGATCTACATAAAGCCACAGCACAGGTCCTGCTGCACTAAGCAAACCACAGGTAGGACACAAAGGAATCTCCTTCAAGGCAGCATTAAGTGTTGAGTGGAGACACTATCCAAGGGCTGTGCACCTAGACATACAGCCTGGTAAGGGACAACCAGGGTTCCCTTAGTTGGCTGAGTGATGGTGAGGAACTGGTTTCAGCAATAACTCTGCTGGTGAGGGGTAAGGACAAGTCACACCCCTTGGCAAGGCAGGATCACTCACACACCTGACATTCCTCAGGGGACAAAGGTAAAAAAAGCCTGCAGACCACAGCCAGTGGCCAAAACCTAGTCCCTAGGAAGAAAAAACAGTTCAGAAGCTGCTGGGCATTTAGCTCCAGGCAAGGATAGAGGCCTTTGAATCAACTGGACATAAACCTCCTAACTCTTGGCTCACTGCAATACCTAAACAGGCAGAATTTTCACTTTCTCAAGCATAGACCACAGTGTATATCCTGTGCTCATGCTCTGGACACAGGTTTTGCTTCCTACAATATATATTTATTTAAAAAAAATGCAGCCCATCTCTTAATCCCTGTGCATGTAGCCCCTGTGACATCCTATGCTGAAGTGTCTTCCTCACTGAATTATGAGAAGCAGGAATCATTAGTGAACAGCAAAGATATGTAGGAACCTAGACTCACAGATGGCAAGCACCCCAGTAAGCATCTGCTGTACACCTGGCTCTGAATTCAAGCAAAAAAAAAAATGTGTAAAGTGGATGGTGCTGTTTTTAACATCAATTAAGCTTATTATTCAATATTTTCTTGGGTTTAAGGGGGTAAGAAGAACTAAGGTACAGAGGAAACGTTAAAAGAAAACTTAGTTTATGTATCTTCAAAATTTATTATCTACAAAAAAAACCACCTCTTTAAAAGTGCTGCAGCAGCAAAATTGTCCAGTAAAACTATTGGAATGAATGATTCCAGGCTCACTTGGTTAGTAATAATTAGCAGTAATGAACAGGAATATAGATGAAGATCTTGTGAGCTGGTACTTTACAACAAAGAGAGGCACTCCTAATTCAATTCCCCAGCCATAATGCCAACCTCTACACAGGGCATTTCCAGCAGGTTAAGAGCAGAGAGACTAATTACTTTGGTTACCAGAGCCTTGTATGTTCTGGGAAGCTTAATATGATTTAACTGCAGCTGCAAGCCAGCCCCACTTCCCCTACCTACCACCACATGCTCCCAGGCCCCATCCCTTGCCAACTCCAACACTGTTAAAAGCTCCAGCTATCCCACAGTCAGCAGAAAGCTAAACCGGCAAAAATACATCATTTTTGGATGAGTTTGCTGGCTAAAATGGTTTAAACAAAGGGCCTGATGTACTCAAGTAACTGGCAGATATAGAGCAAAAATGCACAGCTGGGCTGGAAGGAGAACAGCAGCCAGCACAAGGATCAGCTTAAGCTGCCTGGGCTGCAGTCTGCAGTCGTGCTCTGGAATGGGAATGGAGAGTCTGGGCTGTCACAGATTTCCAAGTTAATCACACACAACCACAGCACTGTTTACACAGTTGGGTGGGGGGTGAGGGTGATCCCAGATAAGAACAGCAGAAAAATAGTATGTCAAAAGAAGTAGGTATCAAACACAAGATTTCTTGTACAACGTTTAACTTGCAAGAAAATGACCAGGGTAACTACTGAGGTGTATCTCAGAGCAGAGCTGGGTAAAACAAACCAGAACCTACTGACTCCCTGCCAGTCAAAACAGCCAGTCACATTCCTTCTTATTCCCTGCTTCCCCCATGCACTGACATCACTCCCACTGCAGCAGGGTTCTGGCACACCTCTGATCCCTCAGCGAGTTATTTTACTCACTAATTTGGCAAAAAGCAAACTTGACAAAACAGCAAATAGTTCTCCACTTGCTAAGCCAGCAAAATCAACTCAGAGGATCAGGAGTCCATCAGGCCAGCTCAAGGGGAAGTAAGCCTCAGGACTTTCTCCTTAACCAGCAGATGAGCATCACACAGGCTCAGGTATCTCCTGAGCACCTGCTGTGCTGCCAGCTCCCCACAGCTCCTCTGCAGCCCATCAGCAAGCAGGGACTGGAGACAGCTCATTGACACCCACTGCAGGTGCTGACACACTGAGCAATATTATCTCGCTGTTTTCTTTTTTTCTGCCATCTGATTATGCCCCATTATTTCTTGTGTTTATATTGTAAATTACTGAGGGTTCTCAGTTTCAGGTGGCACTCTCACCTATGGGATCTTGCCCTGTAAGTCAGTTCATTCAATTCCCCAGCAACCTGGAATCAGTAAAACTAATAATGCAACATCCAAGTGACCTGTATTTAGGTGCTAACAACACTGAATCAGACCCACACCAGGTCTGAGGGTGGCAAATACAAGAAAGTCTGCTGAAGCACCTCCAAATTAAAACAGTATTTGTAAAAAAAAAAAAAAAAAAAATACCTGAAGCACCTACCTTCACTTTTGTCACCCTGGCTGAACTCAGCATGAGGAAAGACTTTGTGTAAGACCTCGAGGAGGCTGGTGAAGGTACGTTCCAAGAGGGGTCTGATCACAGGAGACAGAGCATGTCCTGAAGATGTCACGGCACGTTGAGAAGCAGGCACAATGTTCTGCATTGCATGGTAAAAATCCTGGGCACTGAGAACTACTGAAGAAACATCAAGCTGCAGCTTCTGACTGCTCACATAGATCTGGGGATAGCGTCGTCTCAGGGCAATCAGGGCAGCCTCAGTGCAAAGTGCTTTGATGTCAGCTCCACAGTACCCTAGTGCACACAAAAAAACCCACAATATCCTCCATGAAATAGCATTGCTGTTCTCCATATCTTTCCAATGCATCTGAAGCTAAAAGCAATCTGTAATACTTCATTTTCAAAGGCCACAAAGAATCTGACAAAAGGTCGGGTCACAATCCAGTGACAGTGTTGTGTACCAAGAGATCATGTACAGGGATGCTGAAATAGAGCAAGGAAAATTCCACACTGGGGTTAAAATTATCTGTATATTCACTGTACAGAGAGATAGGATATTTCCAGCCCAGGGTTATGGGTTTATCATTGTTCTTTCTTTTTCCTTAATATTGTCTGAAGTATGTGTGCCATTAAAACAGGCTGGCCCCTCTCTTTCTTATTTTAATATCTTTATATTAATATATATTTTTAATAGCAAAGCAATTTTGTTATACTGGATGAACATCACTGACTTTAAACTTTTACAGACTGAGAAAATGAACAGTATAAAGAAAGAGGTTTCATGAGTAGAATATGGAAGAGATGAAAACTCTTGCTAAAAAAGCATCTTGTGCACCCTTGGAAAAATGTGAACATTTGCTATTAAGACATTGTAAGAGCTTCATAATTTTACTAATATGACCAAAAGAGTAGAAAAACTGTTAAAAAGCATTAGAATTTTAATTTAGCCTATCTTCCTAAGCATCTACAGGTGGCTACCTATAATTGCTTAATCATCAGTACTGAAAAACACAGATCTGATAATTATGAAATACCAAGATACTTAATCCTTCTGTGTCTCTTGCAGTGCTAATGGTGGGGAGTTTTTCCCCAGAGCTAGAAATTAGATTTCAAATTCTTCCATGTCTCTCAGCAAGAGACTGTATTTTGCCCCTGTATTTTGTAGTGCCCTAGCTCCATCTTAAAAAAAAAATATATATATAAAGCATTACTCCAGTGGGAAAACTTTTTATTGCAGGAAAATGTGTTGCACTGAGGTATTGACACATAAAAGTTGAAGGGTTTGCAACAAAGCCTGGACAGAAGTTAATCAATCAATTCTTTAAATTATTCTCAATAATTTTATTTAAGAAGGCTTCTCCCTCCCCTGGTCTTGCACCATTTGCACTTCTACTCTATCTTTATATTGATGCTTTGGCAGCACCAATCCCAAACTGCAGCCTGCCTTGTTTCTCTCTCTAACCTCTGATAAAGTCAGTGCTGCTGGCACACATTTTTAAAAGATCCACAGAGCAACAAGGAACAAAGCAGATCCCACACAGTGTTCAAAAAAAATAAAAAAGGAAGCAATTAACATGGAAGAAAGAGTTTTCCATCCCTGTCTTGCAGATATATAAACTTGGGGGATAATAACAAAAGATCAAGTTTTCAGCTGTAAAGATTAAGTCAGCAGACGCTTCAAATTCCACCTGAGTTTCTCATATGTACTTGAAAATAATTTTTACCAAACAACTAAAAGCCAGATGGAAGATCACTATAAATATCGAGTCCTTCTGCAACTTTTCAACTAAGCATTCCTATTTTATAAAAAGGTTAGTAGCTGTAAATGTGTAAAGTTGATGAGCACACACTGTGATTGTTATCTACAAAGTAGCAATTCACATTCACAAGTCACCTTGAAATACACACGACATTTGAAATATGTTCACATACATCTGCTATATTAATCAATACCCACATAATTATTTTCAGCACTAAGGTGTTGGGTATTTTTGTAACATGAAATTAAAACCATGCAGGGACACTCCATCAGTCACATACACCCATTAGAGAGTAGCTACAGGTGCAGAGAAATAAAAACCAAGGTTTTTCCTCTAAATTCTGCTTTATTCTTCCAATATCAGCTTTCACACTCCCATTTCAATTGGATTCTCATCTAACAAGCAGGTGGATTAAACAAAAAAAAAAACTTGGGGAATGCTAAACCAAAGTTTAAACCCAAGCTGTGCAGGAGGTGTACAGCACCCTGAATGCCTGGCACCTTAAAAACTAGTTGACTATTTTCATGACAAAAGATTCAGCAGCTCAGGAATTATATTCTTCCCAATTTTTCTATTAATAAATGCTGTAATATCACTTTCTAACAGTCATTTTAATCACCGCATGTACATCTCCAAAGAATTGCAAAATTAGGAAATAATAGCCTGGAGCCTATTTTTAAAATTAAATCCTCAGGTGATCAGATACACAATTAGTCTCCATTTCTACTTTTCATTTCTCAGGAGCAATTACATTTGAAGACTAAAATAATTGGTGTCTCTCTTTGAGGGACTCTCTGGTGCATACTGTACATCCATTTCAGTGTCATGAAAAATGCAAAAATCCTCTATCTTATAAAAAGTTCTCTAACATTTCACATCTAAGAAGTAAATGCACACTGATTAAGAGGAAAAACAAGCAAAACATGAGTAAAGTGTTGTCAAAGCAAAATAAAACATTATCATGTCAACAGTAAACCTGGATGTATTTCTGCCCAAAGTTACTCTATAGTATAAATCCAAGGATTCCGTGCATTTGATCCCATTTTTGAAGCATCTCACAAAGGATGTCTAATTTTGGCACACAGCAATGTACTGGCACACCTTAGCTTAGCATAAAATAAGTATTCTTGTCAAGCACCTTATTTTGTTCTACCCATCATTATCACACTCTACTCAATATTCTCCAAGTACAACTCTCCAAGAGCAGGACAGCAAAGAAGTGGACTCCACGTAAGCTTCCCAAAAAAAATTCACTTTTATCACTGACATTTAAAAGCCATGCTCTTACACCTCTGCTGTGCAAAAATTTAAGCCTATTTAAATGTTTTTCTGCCTAATAGCCTCACAAAACCCTACAACAAACTGCCTCTGGGCTGGGTGAAACAATCCACTTCTTCCAATTCATGTCATGCAACTCCCTACAACAGTGGGCTGCAGGGAGAGAGTCAGACCAACTAAGCATTATGAGCTAACTGCTCATAACTGCTGTGGTGGGGTTTTTTGAAAAATTGTGAAAAACATTCACATGTAATGTCAAAACTTCCCCCTCCATCATTACATTAGATTGGGAAAGAAAAACCTTAACAGACACCATTTTGCTGCAAAAGGCTCCTGCAGTAATAAGCACAGAATGTAGTATTTTTAACAAGCATCTTGAGTGTGATGCTTTGTTTCTTTACAATTCTATTTAGCATGACTCCAATAACCCTTACTACCCTGTAAAAAGATGCATCTGTAAGATGACAGATGGAGGAATTCACACTTTTTGGGGTTGCTAATATGGTTTGTTTCCTACAAGACTGAGTTAATAGGTAACAGTCTCTCTACCTACGCAAAGTCAGCTTTCAGAACAAGAAGCAGAAGAGAGAAGAAAGGAGTTACAAAGTTCAGGATATCTGGGGCCTCAAGAGAAAAATCCAGAATTCATTACTTGTGTTTACTGAAGGTATTAATAAGACATCAGTGTGTGGTCTTCTGAGCAATGCTATGCTCTCCCCAAGCTGCTTCACTCTGTCTCACACACATTGCAGTCATGTGGCTGTCCAGAGAAATGGGTTCCAGTTCTCACACGCACAGAAATCTCCTCAAATGTATGTAATCCAGAACACCTGGGACAAAAAGCAACCCTCAGGAAATAACCTATTTTTCTGCAAGTCCTGAGGCTTTGCCCTTTTAATTTCTTTATAATTACACCCCTGGATCTTAAAGTTCTGAGTCACACACACATCTGCTTCCCCAGAGCCAGTTACTTTGGGAGTATTTCAGCCGTTTTCTTCGTTGGGATCCACAGTTAAGTGTTGCCAAGGCTGCTGAACTGGAGAGAGCTATAAACCATGCTGGGTGAAAAGCCTGTGGAGTTTAGGCAGCTTTTCCTGGGGGAAGAGAGGGTGTTGTTTGAGAGTGTGGGAGGGGAAAGGGACAGGTTGATTTTTAAAGATAACCTGCAGATGAGAGGAACCAGCAGACCAGTATATACCGTGCAGCAGCATCACGAGTGTGCCAAGGAGGTGGATTTGCAATGGCCACAAAGACACTGGAAAGTCTGTTTAAATCATTAGTTGCTGCAGATTTCAGTTATGGAAATGATGAGGCAATCTCAAGATGAAGAAGATAAAAGTCTTACTTCAGCTGTTTTAAAAATCCTTGGAATAGTCAAAAAGTTTTAATCGTGGATGTAGGGAAACATTTATATTCCAAGATACAGAATGGTGACAATCAAGTGCACAGTAGTTGGACAGTAGAAAAGCCAAGGAAAACAGAGAAGGGTATTTGCTTTTGTTAGCTGACTTGTCCAGAGCACAGACTCTGAGCACAAAGAACATCTTCCAATCCAACCTACAAATGCCTTTCCCTACGGTTGGAAATTTTCAACACAGAACTGGGCAAAAACGGTGAATTTTCAGACCTCTGGGGTCTGCTCCACCTACTCCCCTCTCTCCCACTCAGCAGCACCAGGTCTTGGCACAAATCAAGCAGAACTGTCAGGAAATGGGTTTGGCACATGCTCTTATACAAGGCAAAGCTGACACTGGGAGCTGGCTGGATAGTTATGTTTTCTCCTCACCAGAAGATGTTGAGGTCTTTGTGCATCAAAAGCGGAGGAAGCTGCTTCGGAGACAGATGTCCCTGTGGATGAAGAGGATAATTCGGATGTACTGTGGCTGACTGAATGGACTGATGTTCAATTTAAAGTTCTTATTTCTCTGATGGTGGATCTCAATGCAGAGATATTTGAGACTTTCCTTTTTTTTCTCTGAGAACTTCAGTGCTTGTCCAAGCAGATGACTGACAGAGGAGGTATCTTTGCATGGCAAATTGTGGAGAAGAGATTGTGGTGTTTTAGGGTCATTTCCTCTGTTAAATTCACTATTACAATATTGGGGTTTTTTCTTATTAGCTTTTAAGCAGCAGGTTTATCTTGAACAACCATCCTCCATTCAGTACAGCAGGTCTTTGGGTGCTCCAAAGGTACATTTAATGTACTCATGGTGTGGTGCTTTCCCCCCCACCTATATCTACACTTTGAGGTTGTTCTGTGCTAGCAATCTGGAAAAAAAATCATCTTTAGAAAGGCTGGTTAGTTTATTGGATTTCTGTCAGAGGAGAGCATGCCAGTCAGTAAAAAAACAAAACAACACAACAGAAAAAAACCAACCAAACACAAAAACAGAGACCATCACAAGTACAGATTTTTCCCTACCCCCTCTTCATAAACAAACACCCCCCAAGTCTCCCTATCTCTTCTGTAAAATACTAATTTCATGGGAAGTTTACCTCAAGATTCCAATTCCCACTTCACTTTGCTTCTCTTTGAGGGTATGCATCCTACATAGGGACAGCATTGTTACAGAAAGGAAACATGACTGTTTTCACATGACTACTAGATACTTATTTTGTGTTTTAGTAAGACAGAAGTGTATTTTGTTATTAAAAAAAAAGTGTTGTTGAAACTACAGAAGTTTAGAGAAGTAAAAATAATAAAATATCTTGATACATTTAACATACCTTTGAAGTTTTACACAGAAGAGAAATCATCTATAGTAAAACTACTAACATTGTAACACTCACCAACACATTTTTCAGCCAGTTCTCCTAAGAAAGGATCTGACAACTTGGGGTTCCAATCCCTGGTATGAATTTGTAAAATGTGCTTTCGTGCCTGATTAGAAAAAAAAGAAAAAAGATATCAAAATTATCAAACCAGATCCACATCGTATTTTAGACAAAAGTATTTATTAAAGTGAATATAAAGTTATTTTACTTGGTTTTGTGATGTCACTGAGATGTATAAAATAGAATTAAGCACTCAAAAGTCTCAAGAGCAAAGGTTTTCCCTTTCTTATTTTCATACATAAGCAGCATTTTTCCAGTATATTACTCACACGTTTTGCTATTTAATGAACAATTTTATGCACAAACTGATCAAAACTCACATTCTAGGAATTATCATAATTTAAGGTATTCCGATTAGGAATTATCAGAATGTTATAATTTTTAATTGCTGCACCTATGATTAGCAGCTTCTATGTAAAGTGTCTCCCTGATTAATTTATTTCTGAGTAGCACAGTACATACACATGAATTCCAAAACTATTTCCTTTTAGAATTCTATAGGATCCAATATACATATCAATATACAAAGCAGATTTCAGTCTAAATACATGAAATCTTATAGATGAGTTTATAGAATTCTAGAACAACTGAAATATTCCTGTTGCCAGTAAAACATCTACCTTACACGTACCATTTACCTGTGCTTAGCAGTCTCTTAACATAGCTTCCAAAACCTCAATAGTGAGGGCTCATTATACAAACCCACAGAAAACCAGGTTTTAAATCATCAGTTTAATGCAAACAATTTACCTCTACATTTAGTTTTAACTGTATTCTGAGGATTTGAAGTTCTCTACAGTGAGTTGCTAAAAAATGGCTTCCTAAAATTAAACATTCTTACAAGGAAAAACATGTCTTTTTATTTCATAAACTGTCAGGCATTCAAGAGTTTAAGATACTAGAAATGTTCATTAATAAATCTGCTTTGTGAGTTTTACCTTTTGATCTGGCAAATTGAAAAGAAATTCCCTGTCAAAGCGACCAGGTCTCCTGAGTGCAGGATCAATAGAATCCAGCCTGTTTGTAGCACCAATTACAACTATTTCACCTCTATTATCCAGTCCATCCATGAGGGCAAGAAGAGTAGACACTATAGAGCTAAAAGAGAGTTTTGAAAAAAAGAATGTATAGGGAACTCTGCAAGTTGTTTTACTTTTTCAACAGCAATATGAACGATTTCAAAGAAAAAAAAAAGAGTAGTTAAAAAAAACCAACCAACCAAACAGTTGCACAACTGCTTAAAGTCTCAAAGCAGGAAGAAATTTTGTTATAATCTGTATTATACTTAGTATTAGGACACCAGTAAGGAAGGGTTACATCAAATTCAAACTTCCTCCTTCAAATTTTTAGGAAATGTGAATTTGAGAAGCCATTTATTGCAGCTCTGAAGAGTTCTTTTCTATGCATCGTGCTGCTTAGAGCAGCTGTAGCACCAGGCAGAGAAAGGTGAATCCAAATCCACATGTTCCCATAATCTCCTAGCCTTCCATCCCCCAAATTTCCCTCTTGTCCCCCCTCAGCTGACTGGGGGGAGATGTACAAACAAATGTCATCACCTACAGAAAGAATGATACGAGTGCAGTGCCCTAAAAAACACAGCAAAATTGAGATTGAAGGCAGCCAGGAAAAATTTCAGCCAGCACTCAGCTAGTATGAAAAATGTTTTAAAAAATGCCAGGACAGCAGCTCAAGGTGCACACCAGGCCATCCAGAAACACAGTGACAGGGGTGCCCACTTTACTCATGGGATATTACAAGTCATCTTTTTAACAAATGGTTATTCTGTTGGGCCAGTACCAGACAACCTGTTCACACTATAAAACCAGCAACCAAAAGAAAGCCTTTGGAAATCTTGAAGCAGGTGATGTGGCTGAAGGGCAATCTCCACTACAGTTCCATTCCCAGAAGATCACTGTCTGAAGATCCAAAAAAGATGACTTTTGACACCAATACCACAGTCTGTCCTTTCTAGTGCTAAGTGGGCCGATGCAAAAGTAAACTTTTCTTGGGAACTGAGCAAAATCCCACCTGAGAGTTGACCAGGACAAGGTGGCTTATAGCAAGATGCTGGCAGCATGAGAAACATTACCTGTGAATCTGATCTTGTCGACTGGAGCGGACGGGAGCCAAGCCATCGATCTCATCAAAAAAGATTATAGAGGGTCTCATCAAGTATGCCTGGCATGCAAAAAAGAAAAAAAAAAAAAAGAAAAAGAAACATTCCCCAATTAATTCACTATTTATTCATCAACATTGAAAAGTCTGGTTGTCTTACAAAGCAGTTACAAGCTAAACTAACAGAGACACTGAGATGCTTTTGTTAAAAAGCAGAGTCTGCAAGTAAAGCAGAATTTTCCACTGCAGTGCTGCTTCAGAGCAAAAAAGGCTGCATTCTCCTTTCAACAAGCAAGATGGCACCAGTGTCTCAGTTTTGCTGTGTGAGAGATTAGACAAACTGAGCCACCTTATACTGAGCTACAGAAAATGGTATTTTTATCTGCCCATAATCTGACTGTTTAGACATTTGTGTCTGAAAACAGCTTTTGTTTAAAGCAACTGCATTTCATTGCTTTATGAGACTGTCCCATCAGCTTCCAAGCCAAGTAAGGACATAAAAATATACACAGAGCCAATGCAAACCTGCATCCTCCTCTATACTGCTTTTATCTTTAATGTGCCAAACTCACTGATTGTTTTTATTTTTTTGGTTTCAATCTTTACCCAAACTACTTTGTCTGCTTTGTTAATGGACAACTCAAAAGAATTCTTCCTCGTTTTTCAGAGCAAGAGAAACTCCTGTCAGCATTTGGACAAACCCTGCACAATCTATTAAAAAAAATGTTACTATCAATTGCAAATAACTTTGGCTGCCTAAAACACACAAACACAACATACAGAAATGTGCAAAATACAGATATTCTTCTAACCTGATCAAAAAGGAGTCGAAGTTGACGTTCAGATTCACCAACCCACTTACTGAGACAGTCTGCTCCTTTCCTCATAAAGAAAGCCACCTTTTTGTCTCCTTGACTGCATTCATTAGCTAGAGCTCTAGCTACCAAGGTTTTACCTGTTCCAGGAGGACCATAGAATAAACAGCCCCTGAAGATAAATGGATCAACACAGTCACAAACTTATTTTATGTCTCCTGAAAAACTCCAAGTCAAATTTTAAAAGGAAGACAGGGAGCCTGGAGAAGACAGACTTAAGTTTGAGGATTATCAGTGTATTCAACACAATTTCATAAAATCTAACTTTGCTTTATGCTTTCAAATCATTCTTTGCTTTGTAAAGAATATTAATTAAAGGAATATTAAGCTTCCAAAGGATTTACACTATTTAAATAACTTCTTAAATATTAAATATTAGGTAATACTTGAAATAGTGTTTGTTCCTTCATTGGAGAGATGTACTTCCTTCAAATTACAAAAAAATCCCAAAATTTACTATTTACTTTGATTGTGTGATTTACATATGTACAGAAAGATCCCTAACTAATAAACATCAAACCAGTAACATACCATTATTAAGATTAGCTCTATAGAGGAAATATCAGCATTTAGCTTGATCTAGTGAAATATTTGGTAACAATGAAAAAAACAAAAAGGCACAGTACTACTAAATAGAACACTTGAGAATTCTTTGACCAAATCACAAACTTTACCTTCCCAGCACAAGAAAATAAACTAAATTTTTGCAACTTGTCATCCACCTTACTACATTCTGATAGACAAGTGGAGAAGCAAACATGAAAATCTATCTGAACTGTAAACACTTCAGGAAATAATCAGCGTCCTATGTATTTTCAAGTGAAGCATTTTTCAGAGCTTAACAAAATAAAATACAACAGTAGCAGGATAATACACCTACCTTGGTGGTTGAATTTTGAACTTTTCAAATATTTCTGGGTAGAGAAGAGGAAACACTACCATCTCCTTAAGTGCAAGGATGTGATGGCTCAATCCCCCTATACTATCAAAACGCACCTTAGGAAGAAACAAAGCATACAAAGTGTGTGTTCTAACAGCTTTCCACAACATTACCTTTAAATAACATATATGAAAACAGATTGCAAACAACATTTGATCAGCAGGAATTCCCTTGATTTTGGAAGGGGAAAAAAGTTGAAGAAGTCAACCCTTGGTTGCTCACATGAGGTTTATCTGGTTCACAAGTTAACTGTGCCAGAGATACCTGAACCTTATACAAAGATCCTACCCAAGAGCATTTTTAAGCTCAGGCACAGCACAATATGAACATAGTCCAAGTACTTCTAGATGATGGCTCAGCTCTAGCAATAATTCAGCAGCTTCTGCAGAACACACAGCAGAAACTGATGTGCATCACTGTTTCTCAGTGGGCATAGGACCCGAATGGCAAACACCTGGATGGCATTCTCTTTTCTGCACTGCTCAGCATATCCCAGGTTTTATTACAAAAACAAACTGACTGTAAACACAAAAACAGTTTGGAAATTGCCACTGACAACGTGTATGCAGCCTGATGATCACCCACAGGCCACAATCAAGAGATTTGTAGCCCAAAGGAATAGAGAGACAACGGCTTGAAGAATAAATAAATACATCAGCAAGCTTCTGATGAATTCCCTTAACTCCAAAGAGAGGCTGTGGTGAGCTCTGCACAGGAGTAATTGCAAGAAGGAAGGTGAAGGTCTGGCCAAACCTACCGACTTGTCAACAATCATGGGGTCAACGTCAGCCAGACTGGCCCCCACCTTCCCCCGCTCGCGCAGGATCCCGCTGGCCAGGTCTTCTGCTCTGAAGTTTAAAGGCAGGCACCTATTCAACAACAAAGACACCACATAAATATTGTTCTGAGATTGAAATGCCTTCTCTCTGAAAAGTCAACCTTCCGGGACTGGTAATGTAATCAAAACTAATGGGTTTATTGGGGGATTTATTATTTTCTAGCTGGAAGTTCCTTAAACATCAAGATAGGTTTCTACTTCCGTACATTCTGGAGAACTATACTGGCCAGACCATTTAAACACAGAAGAAATCATGTTGACAACATGTTTGGAGTCCCCATCCCTGGAGGTGTTTAAAAAGCATGTAGATGTGGTGCTGGGGACATGGTTTAGGGACCCTGGCAGTGTAGGGTTAATGGTTGGACTTGATGATCTTAAAGGTCTCTTCCAGCCAAATCATTCTGTGACAAGAAGAACAGGACAGACTCCACTGGCAGTGAGCTGCCTACTGTTCAGTGTGGTAGGAGAAGGACTAACAGCAGAAGGAAAACAGAGTTTTTAAAATATAGCTCATTAGTTCACAGAAAGAAAAATCTTTCTTGCAGATCAGCTGTAAGTCACAGCTGCCTTTGCCAGCTTCTTGCTGTATACAGAGAAGCTTTAAGCCCCTGATATTTTATCAGGTCAAATACCCAGATAAAGGGAGGAAGAAATGTACCAATAAGATACAGGTTACACCCAGAACTACACCTTCTGTAGGTGTACACACTGCTGGAATTCCTCAGGATGGAAAAGGGAACAGAGTGACAGGCAGAAGGAAAAAATCTTGGGAAGCACTTTTTCTTCTGTACAGTTTTTCAATTAATGCATCTGTGACAGTAAGTATATTTACTAATTCTTCCACTTTTAACTAACTGGTGAATAAGTGCAAAGCCAAAAAACATGTGTTGTGTGTGCAGAATGCACATCTTGCTGCACAGCAGGAAGAGAAAAGAATAGGAATGAGTATTGGGAGTACAACTGAACTAACTGGGACCAACACCAAGAATAAAAAATCCATTTTAGCCAACAGCTGTTTGTATTATTAACCCAGCCAAATCAGATATATTTCCATCTTTGAATCAATATTCTTATTTACTTATAAGACTTCAAAAATCTATGTTCATGTAAAACCAGCAATCCTCCTAAACTGTACTGCAGAACATGACAGAATAGTTCCTGCTTGGTTTCTGATGAATAGCCAAAATCAAACCTTCCTAAAGATCAAGAGTGTTTTGATACCTATTTCTTGCTCTAGCCATGCTTTTAGATTTTCTTCTTTCAAAACGTTCTTCATCTGAAGAGGTTGTGTCACTGCTGTGGATGGCATGCTTCTTTCTCCTGGGGAAGGGGCAAAAGAAACATAAAACTCAGTCCTTTTTGAAGCAGAACGACACGTTTTGATTCTTTTCTAATAGCAAAATTGACATGACAAGTAACATACTGATCAGATTGAAGATACACACAAATTTTAGCTATGTTAGATGTTAGTTAAATCATCTTGGAGGGGAATAATGTCTTTTATTGTCAACATAAAGCAGTAGAGACAAATAAGGTATGTGGCTCAGTGACCACAAGCAAGGGACTGAGCATTCAATAAGCTGCTGAAGTTCATCAGGCAGCAACTGTACTTAGGAAAGCTTCCAACCACTTCAGCCACCTCTAAAATCACAGAAATTGCAGTTACTCAAGTTTGATGTTTCCCTTAAAATATTCTTTGAAAAAATGCCATGCTTCCTAAGGCATATGGTCTGTTTTTATGAGGTCATTAATTCTGAAGAGCAGAGCAGTTTCACAAAACATCTGTACTGCAGTTTAACTTCTGATCTGAATCAAAGTAAAATTACTATCTGAAGTCTGCATGAGCCATTATTTATTTTAGTATGACAGTATTTAACAAATAGTAGAGAATGTAACATTTCAACTTCTGTGCAAAAAGGCGTTCAGTTTGGTATTGGTTTGGGGAAAAAAAAAAATCATCAGGTTTTTTTTCCAGGAAAAAGATGGCTACCAATAAAAACTCATGTCCTTTTAGTGGCTACAGTGAGCTGCAAAATTTGTATGAAGATGATAATTGATGTACTGACTAGCTGTGTTTGAACAAAGGATAACATGGTCATTGAACAGTAAAACTGATTCAACCAAAAATTAGATACAATGAAAAATACATAGAAAATATCATGCAATTAGCAGGATTTTTTATGATAGTGTCCTGACAAGAAGAGATAAAATGAGAGTGGAGCACTAACCATGGTAGAACTGCAGGGATAGTAGCTTTCACACTCTTTGTATCTTACTAGCAAGTAAGAGTCCTGAGATTATCCAACAAAATGTCACATGCTCTTCCAAGTTACATGTTTTTATTTATATTACAAAGAAACTCAGAGTCAGAAGATTTTACTGTCATTTACTTTCCATGTTCTCACCATGGCATTCAATCGAGCAGTAAGACAAGAGTCTCAGCTGAGACTAGCACCCATTTGCTTGGATTCTTGGATTCTGATCATGGACAGATTTTTCTTTTTGAAATTTTGAATAAGTTTATTCTCTTAAACAAATGCATTGAGCTCTGATCTCATCTATTTTGTTAAATAAAGCAAACTGACAGTTTCCAAGACAATTTGGTGTGACAAAAAAACAGTCAGAGTCAAAAATGACACTTGGTAAATATTTTATTAATTTGTTAGTATGACTTGAATGAATTCTGAACCAGAACAAAAAACACTACCCTGATTTGTTTATTTTTGTCAAACAGAAAGGGGATGTTTGGATTTAGATGCTGAATATACACCCCTGCAGAAAGAGCTGCAGTATGCAAGGTGCAGCAGCTCTTTCCAGTACTTGCAGGACACCCATTTCCATTCTGTTTATCACAAAGCTTCTCCTGGTATTATGAAGTGCTATGAAATCCATTTTTCTATGCAAGATACCGTTCAAGACCCATGCACATGCATGAATGAACTGTACAACTCACTCCAGTATGTTTTGAAAATCAAAAGCTAACAGAAAGCTACTGAGGGAAAGAAAGCAAACAGTTATGTACCAGAAGACTGACACTTACCTGATATGGCTTCTTCTTGCAGGAGATCTGTGAATATCAAACAGTGTATTCTCCCTCTTCTTTTGATGAGCTGGCACTGAGTAAGAGAAGTTATAGACCTGTAACATCAATTACTAAAGAATAATAAACTATTTTTTTTCCTGGGTGATTAGCTAATCTATTAAACTGCCTTCTGATTTCAACTTCTGACAACTCTTTCTTGACCTAAACCCCATGCACCTCCAAGCCTGAGCCCAGCACACAGCTGGCATCAGGCACTAGCAGTGCCACCACTGACTGAATGACAGTGTCAGTCTTCTTCATATGCTGAACAAGAACAGAGGCAGGATGGAAGTCACCAAGTGCTGTATGAGAACTCAGCCAGGGAAAAGGAACAGCCATCCAACTTTTCCCTTCCCACACAGGCAGTATTCTTGGAGGGCAGCAGAGCAGAGCTGTAGGAGCACTGCCTGGTTCCTCACCTATGGGAGGGGCCTGGTATCTTTCCACAGTTTTCCTCTGTCTGAGATTATATGGCCGGTCATTTTCTTCTCCCTCAGCTTCTTCTACTTCTATATCTCCATCTTCTTCCTGAGACTCTGTTGGGGGGTGGGAAATCAGAACATTTTAATTGATGCCAGAGGTATCTTCATCCTAAAAATTAACTTTCTAATAGTCAGTGACAATTATTCCCCTCTTCTTAATTAACACTGGCAAATCACTGAAAATGTGAAAACCAAGAGAAATCTACATCACACTGTCAAACTTCATTCTAGTTTCCCAAAGAATGTTCTGGAAAAGCAACAGAAAGAAAAATGCAGTCAAATTAGTTTTAGATACAGCATACTTCAAATACCACTTTCATCCAATATCTTTTTCCTTCAATAATTATGCTTCAAATGAGGAATATTGTCTGTTTTCTTCTTTCCCATAACAGCCTCAGAAAAAAATCAAATATTTGACTCGACATGAAAGTAAGTACAGCTGCACAATTCCCACTATCATTTTTACAGAAAGCAAATAAACAACACTGTGTAAAGGGATCTCACCTAGGTCCACCTGTTCACATGATCAGAACTGCCATGCATGGATCTCAGAATTCTCATTAACTGACAACACCTCTCAGAGGAGCTTCAGTTCAGAATCAACACTCTACACTGAACCCTGCATGGATTGGAGGAATCTCATAAAGTCTGAGTCTGATTTCTTAAGGAAGCCAAATATGCTGTTGATCAAGCCATCAAAGTTGGCCATAATCCCTTTTCTCAGTACTTTGTGAACCCACTGGCAAGTTTCAGCCCAATTTTTAAAGAAAGGTAGAATTCCAAACAGGTTTGTGTTTACAAGCCTTCCGAACCTCAGTGGATGGATAGAAAAGACTTTTAACTAATACCTTCCCCCAAGCAAGTACTTCAAATGATCCTTTACAATTCTTTACAAACCATACCTTCCTCTTCCCCTTCTGTGGACACTTCATGGTGGTTCTGAATCCCGTAGCTATTCCTCCTCAGAGATTTCCTCCTCCTTTTCACTCGAGAATACATATCCATGTTCTCCTGGAATACAATTCACATACACTCCCATCAGTGCTGTCCCATGTCACTCACAGTGTTAGCCCACAGTTCAGTAATACTCCACACAATCTCTAGCCCCCAAGATGTCTTGCAACAGATCCCTCCACAGGTAGACTAGAAAAGCAATGTCACTTAACAGGTGGTAAAGTCTCACAGGGAGTACCTAGTCCATCTAACACATAGTTAACATCAGTATCAAGCTGTTAGAGGGAACAAAGATAATGACAGTCCCTGGTCCTGTTTTTCAGAGGAGCAGAGTGTGTTGCAAACCAAAGCAGAACTATCACAGCACATCCTAAGACCATGGCAGTCAACTCACCAATACAGAGAACAGAATTAAGTACAAATCCATTCACTTTATTCTGAATTAGAATGGATGGAGTTTTTTAATGTTATCCCCTGAAAAGGATCTGAAACCTCTTGACAGAGTTCCAGGCAAACACATGGAGACTGAGAAACCAAAGAGCCTGCCCCTTGCTATTGCTTTGATCCCAGCTCTGAGACACTGCACTCACAAATTCCGTGTCTGTCCACATGCGCAGCCGCTCCACCTCCCCAGAGCGCCTGTTCCTCCTGATGTTGATATTGTCCATCTCCTGGAGGACAGCCTCAGCAGTACTAAAATACATGCAACAGTTAAACAAATGCACTTTAAACTAGCACACATGCAGAACTTTCTCTAGCATCCAACTGCTTACTAATTCTGGGCTCTATTCTGGCTATGCCAAGGTTAACAAACCAACTCGAGATACAAATGAATTAAAACCCCAAAAATTGAGGATAGCTACTATTGAGTAACTACAAAAGCAACCATAATAAAGAAAACTGAAAGGTGAACCTACAGAATATAAACTAAGGAATATGCAAAAGAAGAAATGCTGATGCTATTAAAATGTGGAGTTCAAATCAGGCTGTAGCATTTCCAGAAACATTTTTTTAATGCTTTTTTTTTTTTCTCAGTGTAAATTGTAGCATATAAATTTGCAACTGCTCAGATGTCAGGTTAGGTGTCAGATAGAAGTCTGCAGAATAAGTAAAGCTTTTTACCTACTTAATTACAATACTGGGAAAGGAATTAATGCCTTCACCCCATAACCTTTACAGCTTCTTATACTGCTCTCAGAAAAACACTAATACATCAAGGATTTACAGGAAAGAAAAAAAAGTTACTTATTTAACTTTGAGAATGCCATCATTCATTATTTGACCTCACTACCATTGCTCATCTACTGTTTAATTAGCCCACATTTTCATGATCTGAAGTGTTTGTAAACAGCTGTCAAAACAATGCTGGTGTGTAAACAGTAACCTTGGCCAAGATGCTTCATTGCTAAGGAAGAAAACAAGAGAGTAGCAGCCAAGCCAAGTCAATTATTTGGCCACCTGTCCTGAACACCAAGTTACTGCTCTCTCTGGTCACCATGGCAGATTGCCACTGGAATTCTAATAGAAATGGAAAATTATTGTAAGGTGGCAGAAACTTTCACTTCCTTCTTTTCCAAGCTGTTTTAATACTAAGTCTGAAGGGTGAAATCCTGCCTAGAAAGAAGCCAGGGGAAGTTTTGGAGCCAGAGGTCAGTAAAGTCAGGATCTCATTATGAGCACTCCTCTCAATTTTAAACAATTCTGAAGTATCTGTGATGTGTGACATAACCACCAAGTGAAATCATGCTGTAGTTTGCTACACCTGGAAAAGTCCATCTGCTCTGCCAGGTAAGGACAAACTGCTCAACATCCAAGTCATTCCTGACAGACATTTGTCTAACCTGTTCTTAAAAGCCTCCAGTGATTATGGGACACACTATTATCACTCTCTCTTCATACACAGACTTCAATACCATGATCTTATCAAATTACAATCTTCATGGTAGATTTTCTCCTATCATTGATGAGGAGAGGGAGATTCAATTGCAACTGGAAAAATAAATGTAACTCAATATAAATTTGTCAACTGATACCAAGTAATTGGGTAAATTGAAAAAAAAAATTACATTAATAAAAGATTCAACAGAAGACATTTAACGAAGATCATACTTGGCAATTAAATGTTTGTTTAAATCACTTTCCAAGCACTACAGCAAGCAATCTCTCACAGATGTGACTGTTAAAACCTGTTTTACAGGTGGGAAAATTAAAATATTAAGTGACCTGCCCAGGGTCACAGAGAAATAATATTTCAAGGAAAGTATTTCTGGCTCCCATTCCTGTGCTGAGACCAGACTGTGCCTCCCTCTCTGACCTACTTTGTCTGCACAGTAAATGCCAAAAAGTGACACCCACCCTATGTGAATTACTAACAAATGGTTAAGAAAAAAAAGAACATAAACAACAAGGAGAAAAAAAAAAGCTGCAAACTTTTGATATTTTATGATCGAAATCATACAAGCAAAATCTAGAAAGCCTCCCAGCACTGCTGCTCATCACCAATTCACATTCAAGGTATCACTACATAAACAGGTTACTAAGACACAAACTAGGGTGTGGATTTACAGCATGTCAGCCACTCTGCATCACTGCCGACATACAGAGCTCTATCCAGGTGTAAACACAGAGTAACTTACTCCTCAATGGAAGCCTGGCAAGTTACTCTGCATTTAGAGCATGGTTAACATAGGCAGGTAGAACACAGGACCCAGCCAGTAATGCAAACCACAACCTAGCTTGCCTCAAAGCTTGAACACACAGATGGCACTGGAACACAATGGTTTCTAAGGTCTTAAAAACCCATGCAGATGCTTTGTGAATACAACTGAAGTATCCCCACATACCTGTTTACTAGCTGATCAAACAATAAACTCTGATTCAAAGTTTCAAATCTGTTTTTCCTGGACCGACAACTTTTTCTGACTTCTATATCTCCGTTTATGCAAGCATGGTCCCCATCTCCCTTTTTGTCCCCTCGAAGGGGATGGCTTTTGAGAGCTAAGAGAAATTTGTATTACTACTTCAAAATGCAGCAAACAACATTTTCACAAACAAGAATTCATATGAGAATACTCAGCAAGGACAATAAACCAGCAGTTACAGAGCACGGAATGACCACCCCTATAGGCACTGAAGAAATAGATTTTTTAAGTTCCTATCAAAGTTGCTTGACAAGCCATTTCTTCAGCTGGAAGCTTGTCTCTTTAGATGATAATATGGTTTTATGATGAAAATTTGGCATTCAGCTATCCATTCAATATTTTAAGTTAATATCAACACACGCCTGGTCCACAGTTTAAATTCTCAGTCTTTTAAATACATTTCAAAAGGTCAGATACAACACATTGATTTCACAAGCAAAACTGTATCAGCTACTCTGTACAGTGCCAAATAAAAAGAGATCCCATTCCACAATAAATAATAAAAATACCAAATATGCTCAATGGATTAACACGTATGCAGAATTCAACAAGACAGAACTGATGAAAAGGGACAAGAAATACAAAGTGATTTTAACTGAGATATGCAATGAGGTGGCAAGTTTGTGATTAGAAGCAGATAGAAAAATTGCTCAAGGTAGCAGGAGCTGCAGACAAGGCAGGTCTCTCTAAAGCAACAGCAGAGTTAAGTCATGTTAAGAACCACAGAAGGCCAAATTTTAAATGAGCAATGAGTGTAAGTAAACTAAAGAGACCAGCTGGGAGAGGAGGGCCAAAATTAGTTCTTAACAGTAAATTTGAGAATTGAGGAAAACATCAAGATCATGGCCAAGAGGTCTGAATTGAGAAGAGAAATGGAATTTCATCAAAGAATGTTCCCCATGTCCACAGAGAACATCCAAGATGTTGACAGAAGAAAACTGAGCCAAAATAGTAATTTTTCTGGTTAAAATGGTCAGAGTAATCAGTAAAGTTATCAAAAATACATGCAACTGAAAATCACTGGCATAAAACTGTTAAATGTAGAAGCAGATCTGCTATAATAAAACACTTACATAAGCTACGTCCATTTGGTAGTGTAGCACCAGGCTGAGAAGCTAACCTAGGAAACAACCAGACACAAATTCTGTCAACACCTCTTGGCCAAGCAGAAGTTACCCAGTGAAAATACAACTTTGAACACAGCCTGTTACATGATCACTGACTTCAAAACCTTTGTGCTGTGCAGCCCCCAAAGATTGCTTCATACCCAACACTGGAATGTAGAGAAAACTACCAATTACATGAATCCCCTCAATCATCTGAACATCTCTTTTATTAACCCCTCCAATGTTCCCTCATGCCATGTCCTACTATTAACTGCAGAACAGAAACCTGACAGAGCTCTTCAACAGCAATCATCATTCAAACTCTCTGGATAAACCAGCAGAAGCAACAAAACTGTTGGGAAAATCTTAGTGACTCCAGATCACTACTAGGCCCAGAACTTAGGATTCTGGCAGAAAAGAACAAAAACTGTATTTCAGATTGTCCTGGTTTGTGTGAAAAGCAGGCAAACTCTGCTCAGTGATTTTACTTTGCAGCTTAAGTTTCTAACTAACTGCACTTTCTAAAGTTAGAGGCATGTTTTGCAGGCAGTTTCTGCTTGTAGCAGAGGTAACACCTCATGTTTAGTTACTGCCAGGGATGGAATGCAAAACCAAGGCCATTGCGAGAGTTTGTGTGTTGCTCTGGGGGGTGCAGAAAGTT
>JAOEGS010006070.1:0-12042 GCA_025447755.1 Corythornis vintsioides | reverse complement strand
AATCATATGTTGTATGATTTTTATTTAGACTATAAATATTTGCAAATACTTTTGAGAATACTAAAAAGAAAACCTAAATACTAAAAAAATATTCTGAAATGTTAAGCAGCCCATGCTTACACCTCATTTTAAAAGCAGTTTTAACTTGGATATTTTTTAGCCTTGCAAGGTAAATCCAGAGGGCAAAAATAAAAGGGGTATATACTAAGATTCAATCTTGGGACTCATTTAACCCCAGTGAAAGAAAGCAAACACCACACAAAAAACTAAACCACACTTTTTTTGTCATTATTTCACTTCTCCAGAAGGTACATAAGTGTAATTCAAAATTATATCTATTGTAGAAGATCATAATTAAAACTTTAAATCAGATGAAGCAGAATTTGGAATCTAAAACTAAGACTTAGTCAAGCTAAGCTGCAGTAACTGCCACAATCCCTGAAGAGAAACCATCTGTACCTCACAGAGCCCTGTAAAATCCATGTGCAGCCACCCAGCTGTTTTCCATAATACTCTGCAGCTACAAAATAGCTTTTCACAGGATTTTAATAGTGTTCTCAGTCACTTCTGAATACTGTAAGCTTTTGTGTATGGCCTTTTTGTTTTGATCAGCCACAACTTTATTTGTGGACTTGGAGAAAGACATCATTGCTAAGTCAATGTTAGGAGCTACTTTCTGAGAGGCCAGCAGCAGAGTTCCAGGGGTAGCCACAGAACCAGTTCTAAACCTGCCAGGCAAGACAGAGAAAATGAAACCAAGCCAGAGGAAGGGGATGAAGTGAAGCTTTGGGAGGGCCAACAGCAGAGCTCCTGTGTGGCAATGAGATGACAATGCACGGCTCCTGCACTGCATCTCTGCCCTTCCCCAAGCACAAATCCTGACTCCTCACAGCGCTGGGACCTTTCTCTGCATTTGCTCCAGCTCCCAAGCCTCAGTTGTCATGTCTACATGACAGCAGATGCTGGCCAATTGCTTGAAGAACTGGCAGGGCAGGCTAACAATCAGTGTGATTGCATCAGGGTGCTGCCTAAGGAACTGGACTGGCAATGGAGGGTTTATGTAACAGAGGCAATGATTTCTGGTTAGTCTTTGTTTAGGATATTCTTTCAGTTGAGCCTCATTTGCCTGCAGATTAACTCTGCACAGTAATTTAGCAAGTACAAAGCCATTTCACATTTTAAGACAGTCAAGTGCAAACACTAACAAGGTCAGGACACCTGCTCTAGACGATGCACTAACATACAAAATGTTTTAGCCTGAAGTAGTGACAGAGGTACTATGAGGAGAAATCATTCCAGTTTAAAATAGATAAGTAAGAACCCAAGCTCCATTTTCTAGTTAGAGAAACACATAAAAATTCAAGCTCTAGGGAATCAAATCACACCTAGACTGCCATCTGGAACTTTCACCTACCTACAGTAAAATATGGAGATGGAGCTTTCATTACACTCAAGAGATTAGGCAAACTGGGATATGCCAGAACAAGAAAAGAAATTAATTTCAGTTTGAGAAGCCTTTACATGGAGCAGTCTATCCACTGCTTCCTCCCATGTAGAGCAAAAAGAGGTTTAATGATTCCACTGCACTCAACTTGCTCCCTCAAGTAACTGGGTCTCAAATCATTTAGACCTTCAATGATTAAAAATAGTACTTCAGTTTCAACCCAGAAACTTATTACTTAACAGTACACATCATGAAAATGTTCTGGGACCAGTAGGAGAAATGTATAATGCAAGCATCAAACTTAAGAAGGAATTAATAATGCAATTACAGAAGCAGGAACCAATGCACTGAACTCAAAGCTCCTAATGAAACACTGGCACTGAAGCCAACACACTCACATGCTGAGAGAATGCAGAGAAGATGAATTACTAAAATCTTTATCACATCAGAAACTGCCTGAAAGCAAACCAAAGCCACAAAGAAAAAGCAAGCACAGAAGAATCAAGAAGTGAGTTTATGGAGGGTCTGGAAGTACAAAGAGATAAACAAAACTTAGCACAAAACTGTATTGATCTAACAGGCAGGCCCACCACACTCCAGCTGTGACCCAGAATAACCAGAACCCAACACAGCTGCTTATGGAAAGCACTCTCACTAGTAACCAGTAAAAAGGTAACTGGAATTAACAGGATAACAACTCCATGGTCTAGCCTGGCAAAACACAGTCTTCATTCATGATCTCTGGAATCAAGAGTAAAATGGAATGTGACAGGTGAATGATACTGCAAAGCAGCTGTTGAGCAAACTCTGCTAACACACCTTCACTGAAAGCTGAATGAGGGCAGAGAAACCAAACCTAAAACAAGTAAATAAAGCAACAAAATAAACATAGCTGCATAGGATCTTTGTTTCCTCTACTTTGGATGAAAAGGAGAAAGGGAGAAATACTATAAACACACATTCATAAGCTACAGTATTACCCACAGTCTCTTCCATATCCATCCCTAAATTCCACATAGTAATTTGGTGCTAGCAGTTCTCTGTTTATAACACTCAGAGAGCTCTGAAAGAACAGAAGCTAGAAATGAATTCATGAAACTGAGTCTGCTGGTGTCAAGATCCCAGTAACACAGCTCTGCTGGGAGACAGACTGAGCTGCCAGCACTCAACACAAGTCCATTCAGGTTTTGAGAAGGGATGAGAACCTTCAAACCACAGCCACACCTTGCAGTGTCTGAGACAACTCTCCATCTGGCTTGCCACAGGTAGGAGGCAGGCACTCACTTGGCCAGGAGTATCTGAGCTTTCCACCAGGGCCAAACCTCTCTCCTTGCCCACGACTTGTGGGTCACACCCTTCCGAGCAGCTCTCCCCACGCCCAGCAGTCACCAGGCTTTCCCACACAGCTCAGCAGGACAGGCTGCAGCCTAGTGTTTCAATCCTTCCAGCATCTCTGCTTTTCTCTCCAAGACATGGTATTAGGACATCACATTCAGTCTTCAACTGATTCATCCTATTACTCCTCAGTTTGTTAGTAGTACAGACTATTTTAATGAGTTTTTCTTTTTGTCCCACTGAAGAAGCATGAAACACTGAAATTTACTGCTGTCTTAATACTTTTTTTTTAAATTCAACATTGTCAAGAAATATTTTTCAGCTACAGGTTTTCAAAAAAAACAAAAATGTACATCTAACTTCAGTTAATTCTTAGCTTTTGATATTTAAAAGTACGTGTGAAAAAATTCTGAACTACCTTTTCCCCAACCTGTTCATGCAAAGCTCCTGAGGAAATGGGCTAGCTATTAAGAGATGTATTGATTAAATATCCCCAAGTATGTATTTTTTTAATTCCAATGGTATAAAAAGAGCTGTCTTGCCAAAATAAAGCATGTGTTCATGAAAAAAATGTGTCCCCAGCATAGCAATTAGTTAAGCTGATCACCCATCTTTGCCCTCAGATAACTATTCAGTTAACAAGTAACTTGGTTTTTTTGTGTTTAAACTGTAACATCATTTCAAACACATGATAAAACACATCAAAATACTGTCTGCCACTGATCCTGGATAAGTGTTCATTTGCCCCTTTATGGTATCAGTTTCTGCAAGAGTTAAAAATAGAGATTAAAACATCAACTTCTACAAATTTATATCCTTCCTAATGCACTTTTGGGCATACTAAGAAAAAAAAAGCTTCAGAATCTCTTTGTGATATTTTTAGTTTTGCTCTTACTTGCTTCCAAGTTCTAGTGAGTACATCAAACAAATTTTCTACCATGACTGCAATAATGTTATCTGACCAGAGTCTAGTAAATCACTTCAAATCCTATTTCAAGTTTGGCTTTTTTTTTTTTTTTTTTTTACGTTCACCACTTCTTTTTTTTTTTTTTATGAAGTTACTATAAAACAGACTAAACCAATCCTTATTCTCAGCACAAATGTTCAGTAGGTGAATAGTCTCAGCAGTGCATTCGAAGCAGGGACCTCGCCTTGCCCTGGGCATCTGCAGTGTCCCAGCTGCAGGGTGAGCTGTGCTCCCCACTCTCCCAGCACCAACATCCCCACAGGCTCCTCTGCCCTCCCCAGCCCACATTCTCCTGGCAAATGCCCTCAGTCCTTCTGTGGGAGGCCCGACTACCTGCTTGGGGAGAAGCAGCAAGACCTGATGCACTGGTCTGGGGAAGAAGGTGACTCAGCTCCAGGTCACAGCACACTGCAGGCTGTGGGTACACTGTGTGCTGCTGCACGCTCAACATCTGCCTTTGTGTCCTAAACATCCAGTGCCAGTCCTGCCTGAGCCTTCAGCTGACAAGAAGCTGGGGGAAAACAACGTGGTTTTGGCTTAAAGCACGTTAAACTACCTTACTAAGAGCTTCAAGTTTCATTAAGGACCTTACTGAGAGCTTGAAAAAAACACAAAGTTGGCTTAAAAGAACCAATCTTCTGGTCACAGGGCTCTAATTTCCACTTGTTTGCACAGAGCCATTTAGCCAAGATTTGCTCTCCACAGGTGTTAAGGAAAAATAACATTTATGCTTAAGTGCTTAATGAACTTGGAATAAACAACTATTAGTGCTGTATTTCATTGGTGATAATGATAGTAAACAACACCTCAACTGCAGGATGATCTAAATTCTTTTCACATTCGGCTTCTGGGTTGCTTGTTCGTCTGGTTTTTTTATCAGTAAACTACTCTTAGGTCGATAACAGCCATTAAGAAAATGAAGAATACAAAGAATACCATCATCTAGACATTTTCAGAAGAAGAAATTCTTCCCAACATATTCAGCTGAAAAAACCCCTTATTTTTTGCATGAGTTCTGCTTCATTTCTTTTTTTTTTTTTTTAAACAGCTTTTCATTTTACTTCCTGGAACTCTTGAATTCAAGAATTCGGGTTATTTAATAAATGTGAAAGCTTGAGAATGAAGTTTACAAGCTAAAAATATAAACCACTACCTACAACAGTGTTTATTGTGCATTTTCATCCTTGCACCCATACCTGGCCCCCAAGCTGTAAGAGACACCTGTTTGTATCCGCGTTGAGTACCTTTCAACAGCTTTTGATCCGACATCCAAAAACACTCTGGCAATCTACAGAGTAACTTGTGCATTGATGAAAGGGAGAGGGAGCGAGGAGCAGCCGCTGCCCAACTGACAGAGCCCGGGGCTTGTCCTCCACCCATCAGCCCTGCCCGGGAGTGCGGAGCGCTCCCCTCCCGGCCTCCAGCACGGGTGACACAGGCAGCGGCTCGGGGGGAGGCGAAGGGGGGCCCGAGGATGCCAGCAGAGGCTTCGTTCCAGCTGGACCGGCAACGTGACCCCGCGGGGCTGCTGGATGTCCCGGGAAGCAGCGACACTGCCAGCCCGCGGCTCCTCACGGCGGCCTGGCCGGGGGAGCGCGGGCAGCCCCGCGCCTGCACCAGGGCAGGTCTCTGCTCTGTGCGGGGACACACAAGTTTGTTCTAGAAGATCCACGGATTGAAAGTTTTCAAACCACTTATCTAACACTGAAGGAATACTAAAAGCCAGACATTTTTAGTCAGAACCATATTAATCATTCCCATTAGTTTCTAGATACTGTTAAGAAAGGCTTTTAAAGGAAAAAGGTGTTTATGTAAATACTCGAGCATGATTACACTTGAGAAATGGAAAAAAATAAAAACATTCTTAGAAACAGAATCATAGCATGTTAGGGGTTGGAAGGAACCTAGAAGATCATCTAGTCCAACCCCCCTGCCAGAGCAGGGGCACCCAGACCAAGTCACCCAGGCGGGTTCTGAGCATCTCCAGAGGAGACCCCTCAACCCCCCTGGGCAGCCCCAACAGAGCTCTTCAAACAACTTCAAACCTTTTCCTACACTTAAGCATCAAAAATCCATCCTAAACCCCATCCTAAAGAAAATATGGAGAACATGTCCTCTTTTACTACTACTATACACCTAAATAAAGAAGCAGAAACGTCTAAATGCGGACAGCAAGTAGAAGAGAGAGAACCCTTGGACAAGAGGGTTCCCCAAGGTTGGGACATGACCAGGTACTTCACTGAGTAAATAAGCAAGAAAGAGTCTGTAGCAAGTGAAGCTTGCTATAGAAGGTGGCTTTCTGTGTGAAAAAAGCACAGCAGTACAAACACTCCTGTGTCTCTACCTACAAGGCACTTGAAGATAGTATTTCAAAGGGAAAAAAAAAAGTGTAAAATTGTAATATAAAGTATTAAGATTAATGTATTGAAATTTCAATCGTGGTAAAAACAACATTCAAGGTTTGAAAGATAAATCAGAAAATCATAAAAGGAGGTTAAGTATTTGGAATGAAGGATTGCTGAAGCGTGGCAACAAATTTCAATGGAAGTAATCTATTCCACATGTACAGAAACAACAGCTTCTTCATCTCAGGTTATTTAAATAGCTACTTATCCATTTAAAATGAAGCAACTGACTGGAGGCTGGAAGAGCCCAAAGAGTCATTTCCCAAATTATGAAAACCCCCAAACTGAGGCATCTGCTCCAACCCAAAGCACTGTAAGATTCTAAGTGCAACTGGACACAAACTTTTCACCAAAGCTTTACAGTAGTTCAGTCATTAACATAATGCAATTAGAAGCATAAAGATAAAACTACAACAAAGCAGGCTACAAAAACCATGGAGCTTGGACAAGCATGTAGATTCTGTATTTCTGGTACTAAAACTACTTTCTATCTAGTTCAGCTGGAATTAAAGCTATTACAGCACACACACTCAGCAGTGCAAACTGAAAAAAAAAAATAATTACAGAAATAACACACTAATCTTACAACTGGTTGGAAAGCAGCCTGTTTTAATAGCTACCAAGCAAGAGAAAATTAAATTTATTCAGGAAAAGAGTCCAAGCAAGTATAAATGCAAAACAACACTGGAACATTTTAAAGCAAAATTAATGGTTAAAATAAGCCATGAAAATCCCATCAAAAGTAATAAAGACAATATTTCAAGAGTAAATTCAGAGACAGAAAGATTGTTCAGAGAAAAAACCACCAGCAAAGCATGAAAGTACAAAAGAAAATAGGGTGGGAAAAGGCTGAAAAAATATTGTCAGCTCCCTTTGCAATAAGTGGGTTTATGAGTGATATTGCCCACACACAAAGTAATACATTAGAGCTAAAACAGCTATTAAACCATCAGCAACCCTTCAAATGGTCACAGCTACAACCGAGGAGCAGGGAAAGCTTCATCTCACTGCTGCCTTCTTGCTGGATGCTTTGCTTTGACAACGGGGCTATAAAGTTTCACCTAAAAATCATTAAAGCATCATTAGATTGGAATGAAAACTTTTCCACAGTGCAGCAAACACTCGACAATTTAGGGCAGGATGTGCAAAGCTCTCCCCCATTCCAGTGAAACTGCAGGGGGATGGAGGTGATCAGAATGTAATTACCTGAGCTAATTATCTTGCATAACCCCAAGCTGAACGGCGCTCTTGCAAAGCCACCGTGGGATCTGTCGTGGCAAGGGGTTAAACCTTCTGCTTGCAGCTCCCACCGAGGCAGCAGTTGGAGAAGCAGCTTTCATTAATATTCTTTTGGGTCGAGCCCAATACACAGAGGAAGCAAAGCAGCAGAGCAAACACCAACACCAGCTCCCCAGTGTCCTGCCGAGGTCTCAGTCGCTCAGTCTTGTGTGTCCCTAGTCCCCAGCGTGCCAGGGAAGGTGCCCGGCTTCAGAGGGCGCCCACAGCTGCCTCCCAGACCCTGCACCCTGCACAGCCATCCCCACTTCTGACAGCAGCCCAGACCCACTTGGCAAGACACACATGAAGGATTCCAACTGAGGACACCCCTCTGGAAAGAGGGAAGGATTACAAATGCTGACTGCACGGTATTTTGACAGGAACTTGGACATAGATTGCTTCCAACAATTGCTCCATTTCCCGGTGCTCACAGATGTGTTAGTAGCTGGCTACCAGGGAACAGACTGCACCATTTGTCACAGATCACTGGATTTCTCCTGCTAGGTCCCAAAAGAGCAGCAGACCACTAAACCAGAAAGAACCCGACATTTTATTACATCCTGAAAAGATGAGCTTTCCTGGGACTCTTCCTTGAAATTAAATTGTTTGGAATAACTTCACAAGGCTCCATATTTCAGGATGTATTTCAAAGAACTGTGAAAGCTTAGCCTTTATTGATGGTACTGTAAAATCAAAGAGTAAGACAATGCAGTTCTTTAAAAATAGAGATATTTGAGAGGAGCCTTTTTTCCCCTGAAGAGATTTACATGCTTGAGCCCAGCATACAGAAGAAGCTGGTTTTTTCTACAGCTTTATTCTAAACTGCATAACTTTCAGAATAATGTAAGACACAAGGCAAAGAGGACAAAGAAAATAAGGTGAATTAGGCTCTTTCATAAAGGCAAATTTCATTTTTAGAAAGCTCCAAGAGGTATGTTTAAAGCTAGTGTTTTCAGGGATATTTTTTTTAAAGTTCATTTTCTATGTTTTCAACAGCTGATAATTAAAAACTTTTTAAACCACAGCAATGAGCTTATGCTACCAAAGTTGCATTATCACCCAGAAATCAGAAAGAACACTGATTGTTCCAGACTGAGCACAAAAAACTGCTGCTTATCTTTCTACCTTCCCACACTCCAGCACTCCTGTCACTCCCCCAGTCTGTTTGCTCCTATTAGCAATTAAGTACAATGGAGAGCTCTAGGTTGCCACGAGTAAGCTGAAGGATGCTGGCAGCACCACTTTTAGCTAGGATCGCATGTTACAATTATCACAGTGCCCTCAAGTAGCTCTTAAGGCACTGCTAATGCTTTCTTGGCTAATTAAATTAACCTAATCTTGTATACATTTCTAAAATGCCTAACTAATAAGCTGTCGTGAATTAAGAGTGTTTATTTCCCAATAAATTCATTAGTTTTCTTGATCAACGTTTTTGATGTGTGTTTTGAGAGGACTGAGAAAAATCAGTTCAGTTGCCAAGTGTCACCAACATTCACAACTCAACACCTGAAATAATCAAGCATCAGTAACTCTGGAGCACTAATTGAACCAGTTATGGTCACACTAGCCTCAATTTTTTCATCATGTGAATGAAATCCACTGGATTTGTAAGCACCGTGTTAACAGTTCTGTGTTTCTGAAAACTTTGGAAGATTTTAATGCTTTTTTTTTCTTCTCAAAATGCTTTACTACAAAGCCATAATCACTTCCCACGTTTCAGTACAAGGAAGGAAAAAATATGCATAATTCATATAAAGATAGAATATAAATGTAAGTAAGGACAGCTTCGATTTCTATGAAGAGAATGTAAATCAACCCTGGAAGCAGGAAGAAAACATAGCCCAGTTTTCCCTCTCTGTATCCTCTCTGTGCACTCTGCTATGACATCATTCCAGAGAATAAACTTCTTGGCTCCTTGATCCATTTAGTGAGGGATTTTGCTCATTTTAATCTGGCTTCTGGTCAGTGAACACACACACACACACATCTTCATCTCACTGGCTGGATGCACGGTTGCAGTCAGTAATTCAAAACAGTTTACTTTTCAAACTGACGTCAGCGCTCTCTCCAAGATGAGCAAGGACTAGAGAGGGAATAAATACAGCAAGATAAAGGCACTGAGGCTGTTACAGCCCATTTCCAGGGACTGTGCTGCTGCAGATCCAGGCAGAACAAGAATGGACACCATTAATATGTAGCTCAACGTAATACTGAACCAGAAGACTTGAAGCTGAAGTTTCTGCAAGAGGAGGGATTCAAGCCTTGCCTTGTAAATGCATGCAACAAAAAAAACCAAACCTACAGAGATCACAGAAAGCCAAGAGGGGAAAAAAAAAAAAAAAAAGGAAAAATGAAGTGAATATAAAAGAGGTGGAAAGGCAACTCCTAACCCCTCATCTGGTCTAATTGGCATCTTACAGGATGCCATTACATTAACTAAAACCACCATGCTCAGTTTTGTTGCTAATAAGGAACAAATAGATTATCTTTTAAAGACATTCTGGACGGTAATTACAGGCATTGCCACTGAAGAGCATTTCTCTGGCAGTCCAAGTCAGAACCTCCACAGAAGAAAATGAAGTCACACAGTACAAATAAGAGAGGTTGCTCTCTCTCAGCTGCTCACTATCCTGCTTTGCTGCTGCTACCGCTGCTTTCCTCACCTGGCAGCCACAAAATTTCAAAAGGCCACGCTGTTTCAGACAACTCCAAGATAAAAAACACACAGAGCTGCATGCAAACCATCCCAGGGCACCGTGTGAAACCAGCCTGCCCTACCCGCCTCCCAACGGCCACTTCCAAACGCTTTTGTCTTCCTCCTGCTAGACTTATGCGTGTTCTAATCACTGAAATCCTCCTTTGGCACAACTTCAAGAAGACTCAGGAGCCCGGGAAGATGTGGTGTTGCTGACAAACACTTATAGTTGAAGAATAAAACCAGTTGTACAAAGAGAACTTTAAAATATGGTAGGATCTGTATTACAAAATTCACTGGGAGAAGAAAGAAAGAAATCCTTTCTGGCTAACTTCTCATCTCTGGCAATCCCATCTTTAAAAAAATATATGTATAATCTATCTCAAATGCATGAGATTTGCTGTGAAGTGAAACAAGTTCATTCCCACACATCAAAGTATACACCTACCTTCCAGAAGAAGTGCTTCTTTAGAAGCATAAGCAGTATCCTGGAACGTACACACAGATTTTATGACAATATTTTGCACAATCTTCTTCCCTCACACCATGACAATAACATAATTTAAACATTTTCATTATCTGCAGTCTAAAAATACTATTCGTAGATGAAAAGCATTTTAAAGAAGCCCAACCTACTTTTTTAGCAGCAGTGAACTCCCTGCAAAGTAAGGCAGTAAGGGTTACACCAAACTTTGCCTCACAAACCACAAGACCCATGACACAAATAAATAGAAGCTGCACCCTAGAACCAGCAAAACGACTTTTTACAGCTCTGGTGCTGCAACCCCGTGAGTCTAATGAAATTAAACAAGGAAGAAATAGGGGACAACAAGGAAAAGATGGGGGAAGGGAGTAACTGCAAAACATGAAAGAACTGAAAGAGAAGCACAGAATATCTAAGCAGTTTGAAGGGTTTTTAGTATTTTGAAACTAAAACGACAGGGCAAAAGGTTTTCTGACAATTCCAGGTGTCATCCTTCTGATGTGGCTCTGGATGCTGTTGCTGGTTTTCTACCCAAATAACTTCCTCCTTAGCAGAGGGTGGGACAGTCAGTTGGTGCACGGTTGTCAACTGTTTTCACCCTCAATTTTCACTTCCATATTTACATGGCCTTCAAAATATGTATACTTATCAGACATTCGTTGAAATCTTCAAAGCAATACATTACGTTTATCCAGGAAAAAAACAAGCCCTGGCTACAATTAAAAGCAATGTGGTTACTGTCAACAAAACCCGTTTAGAGACAGAAAGGAAAAAAAAAAAAAAGTCGTCTCCCGAATTCTTTCTTCCAATAAAAATTTACCAATTGGTCATTTTCCAAACGAGGCTGCAGAATTCACTCGCCATTAGACCGTACAACCAAAGCTCTTGCAATAAGTTTATGCTGGAAAAAACACCGAACTTCAAACCTGACGGCAAAATTACACTCTCCCCGCTTGGGGATGGGGGGGGGGGGTGTGACAAAAACGAGGCACCTTTCTCAAACACCCGCTTTCTCCCGTCGAAACCGCTGCGAGCACCCCATCCGAGGTCATTTAGGGAAAGGGGAAAAAAAAAAAAAAAGGAGGGGGGAAGCGAGGATTGCGAAGTTGCTGCAGGCGCAGCTCCCAACTTTTGTCTGGCAGGCGGCGCAGCGCCGGGCGCGGCCGCAGGGGGAGCCCCGAACCGCCGCCGGACCCCCGCCTGCCGCCGCCACCCGCCCTGCCCGCTCCGGCCCGCCGCACGCACCGGCAGCGACACGGCGGCAACTTCGCCTCCCGTGTCCCCCGCCGCCCCCCCCCCCCCCCCCCCCCCCCCCCCCCCCCCCCCCCCCCCCGCCCCGCCCGCCCCCCCCCCCCCCCCCCCCCCCCTCCCCCCCCCCCCCCCCCCCCCCCCCCCCCCCCCCCCCACAACAAAAAAAAAACAAAAACCCCCAAC
>JAOEGS010006069.1:0-11196 GCA_025447755.1 Corythornis vintsioides | reverse complement strand
TTCCAGCCCCACCTGGATCTGTTCCTGGGTGACTTGGTCTGGGTGCCCCTGCTCTGGCAGGGGGGTTGGACTGGATGCTCTCCCTGGTCCCTTCCACCCGCTGACACTGTGACTGTGGTTCATCTGTACAGCGGGGTCATGCTGTTGTTGCTGTTGTGTGTGCTCTGGTGTAGAACGAGCCGGAGCCGGCTGTTCGCAAGAGCTACCAGGCTGTGGAGAGGGACGGGGAGATCATCCGCGTGCGGGACACCGTGCTCCTGAAGTCGGGACCCAGGAAGAAATCCATGCCCTACGTCGCGAAGATCTCGGCGCTGTGGGAAGACCCCAAGACAGGTACCGTGCCCAGAGAGTGCCCATTGCCCCCAAGACAGGTGCTGTGCCCGGAGAGTGCCCCTTGCCCCTCTGCTTGATGGGTGAGGGGGAGCTGGTGGGTCTCGGGAGAGCTGCGGGCTCCTCAGGGTGCTGCAGGAGGGGGGGATGAAGAGATGAGCTCCGTGGCTTTCCTGCAGAGTATTCCAGGAGCTGAAATGCTCTTTAATCACTAGCCTGGGACTGCTAATCAAAGCTTTCCTGGTCAGCAAAGCAGTAATATCTGCCAAGCACCCAGTTACCAACAATCTCCTTTATTATTTCATTGCAACATTGGCTCAGGTGCTCTACCCAGTGTCTGGGCTGGAAGCTCAGGCTTGGCAGCAGAGGGAGAAGTGGTGACTGGAGCAGTGTGGCTTTGGTGTTCAGGTCTCTGAAACACAGGTCCCATCTGGTGATACCTGTGCCCAGAAGCTGTGCCAAGTTATTGCTTAAAAGTCAATGAATAAATAAATAACTGGTAAAAGAAGCAACCAGCGTGTGGTGAGACCCACCCTGGTCGTGTCTGTGACAGCAGTTGTGGTGGTAACTTGGGAGTCAGTGCTGCAAGTACCTAGCTTGGGATCAGCATCTTTTCCAGCCTGTGTCTGAATGGGCACTTCAGTCAGATGGAAAATGGAAAAAGATTGATTTTGTTGGTTGGTTTTGTGGTTTTTTTTGTGGATTTTTTTTGTTCGTTTATTTGGGTTTTTTCTTTTTTTCTTTTTCTTTTTTTTTTTTTTATGCCTGAGCTCTCTGTGACTCTGTAACAGCAGCAGAAGGGGTTGCAGGTGTAATGGAGCAGCAACATGACCGACTCCACACAGCTCCTTGCTGTAACAAAAGGACACCTAGTTCAGCATGAAATATTTACCACGGCACAGCCGGCTCCGTGGGAACGAGAGGGATGGAGCAGGGGGAGGAAGGGGAATGTTGGTGGGGGAAAAACCACTAGGAGAAAACTGCAGCCTGATGTGTTGTAACCACTCCTCTTGCAGGGGAGCTGATGATGAGCCTCCTGTGGTATTACAGACCAGAGCACACTCAGGGAGGCCGCAACCCCAGCATGCACCAGGTGAGCTGGCCACGGGTGGAACGTGGGGTGAGGGGGTCCTGGCGTGGCCCCCATCTCTCTGTGGGGAGAGCAGCATCTCCCCTGTGTTCCTGGGTGGCCCCAAACTCAAGGGGCTGAGCTTCTGTTTGGAGAGAACTGGATCCATCTGTTCCCTGGGATGCAGCTGTTGCCAGATGTGTTGAGGGGGGTGTCCTACAGATGGGCTTTTCCACAGTTTATTGGCATGTGGAGGAGCTCCAGGAGTTCTTGACATGGACACCTCTTCAGTTTTAACTTTTCCTCCTTTAATCTGAGAAAATCCTGTGTGTTAGGTGGAAATTCACTTTGCCTGCTGCTGTAGGAGTGAGGAAACCAGATCTTTCACTCACCCAGGAACACAGAGCCTGGAGCAAAAGCCCCTGCTGTGATTCAGCAGGATGCTGGGAGCACCTGCAGCCTGTGCTGCTGTTTTGCTGCCCAGCCCTTCAGCAGCTCCACAGGCTCCTTGGGATTGTGCAGAGGCGTGGAGCCACCATCCTTCACCTGCTCAGAGAATCAAGGGCTGGCTCGAGGGTGTCGTGCTGGTGTAACAGAGTTTGCTTTTTAAAGGGAAAAATGTGTGGCTTGTTGGGTTCACACCTTGCTCTGCTGGTGTTGGGTGACAGAACAAGCTGGTCTGAAACTGGGAATGGAGAATGTACAGCTGTTTGCAACACACAAAAACACTTGGTGCCTTTTTCCTTTTTTTTTTTTTTTTTCCCCTTTTTTAAATAGGAGGGAGGGTTGAGAGCAGGGCTGGGCAATCATACCTGCCTTGCCCACGGGGCCCAGCCGTGGTACCAAGCTGTGGTTTGGTGGTTGCACCCCGGCTCAGAGCAAGAGCTGGTGCTGTGGCTGGCTGGAATTGAGCCAGGTTTAGGGTTTTTTTTCTTTGCACTCTTGCTGAATTACGCAAGATTTCAAATGAGCAAGTGCTCTTTTGGGCCGAGGAGCTGGGCCAGGCTTGCCAAGGCTGACTCAGATGGTTTTGGTTTAAGGAGCAGACCCAACCCTGTGGTGCAGAAGGGAGGTGTGGTGCTGTTTGCAGTCTCCCTGAGCATGTCCCAAACCCCTTTCTGGAGCCTTTCCTTGCAGCTTCACAGCCATGAGCAGAAACAGAGCTGCAGGTGATGCTCCCAGCCTGGCACAGAGCAGGTCCAGGGAGGTTCTGCCCTGGGGAGACCTCACCTGGAGGATTGCATCCAGTTCTGGGCCCCCCAGCTCCAGAGGGATGGGACAGTGAAGTGCTGTTGAGGCTGCACTGCCAGTCTGAGCTGTGGGGTTGAACTGGGAGCATTTCCAACACACCAAAGGGATGGTGAGGGAAGAACATCCCGAGGAGCTCGGAGGAGTGTGTGGGTGGGGAGAGCTCCCACCTCCTGCCTGCAGGAGTGTTGCCTGCTGGGTGTTCTGGATGTGCTCCAAGGTGCTCTGCTGCACCTCCCCTGAAGGAGTTGACCTTCCTCCCCCTTACCTGTCTCATCATCATCATCATTCCCAGGCATCGCAATAGTGCTTTCAAAATCCTGCTTTGGGTTTGGTTTGTTTTTTTTTTTCCCAGTGCAGCATTGCAAAAACTCATCTCATGGGGCAGTTCTCAGTGACAGCCACAAGCTCTGGCAGCCCCAGCAGGAAAGAGGGGGCTGAGAGGTGTAGCTGGGGGTGGCTGAAGTGCCCTGCAGCATTGGCAGCATGTGTGGGATTTGGACACCCAGCCTCACAGTGTGCTGGGTTAAATGGTGGGAGAAAGAACTCTGGGTGCTTTGCTCACGTGTTGCTGGGTGGAATTGGGGTGCACTCTGTAGATAGGTCCCAGAACACCTGGAAGGTGTCAGGATGATGTGAAATACTGTCTCTAAAGACTATCTGCTTTAATAAGACTCCCCTTTAAGGTGCTGGGGGAAGGTGTGGAGCTGGCCCTGCCTCCCTGTCCAGCTGGGTGTGACCTCTCCTGCCTTCCCTTGCAGAATGAGATCTTTGCATCCCGGCATCAGGACGAGAACAGCGTTGCCTGCATAGAGGAGAAGTGCTACGTGCTGACCTTTGCAGAGTACTGCAGGTAGGTGGTGCTCTTAACTTGCTGTTCCTGAGACCTCCCTCTGCCTCCAGCTCTTGTCACTCTTCCCAGCTGTCACCCAGCAGAACTGCCCCAGCCCTTGGTCTGGTTACTCTCCATACGGGTTCAGTGCCACAGTCTGTGGGTGCTGCTTCAGCTGCTTCGTCACATCTGGTTTGTGTAACTCTGAGCTGTTCCCACCTGTCTGACCAGGGTGCCATGTGTGGGCATCAGCGGAGGGGGTGTCATCCCCTCTGTCTGTCGTCTGTGGGGAGCTGGAGAGCCTCCCATGGCTTGGCCAGTGCCAATGCCAGTATTCCAGCCTGACCTCCTGGGATGGATGGAAGTGAGGGGTGGCATGAGAACAGGGCTGAGCAGACACACAGATCCATCATGCACAACAGTACAGCTCAAAAATCTCCTCAGTTCTGAGGAGTTTCAATCTGTTCCTTCTGCTGGGTGCATCTCCCTGGCCGCCCAGCCTTACATGGTGGGCACCCTGTGCCTGGCTGTGCTGCTCTGGGTCCTCCTGCTCCTAGAGCTCTGCTGCCTGAATTTCTACTAACCCTTCCTTAGCTGAGTTTTGCTCTTTCTTTTCCAAACTCAGGGAAAAACAAACTAACAAAAAACTCCAAACAAACAGAAAAGCCCAAACAAACAGAAAAGCCCAAACAAACAAAACCCCAAACAAAAAAACCCAACCAACCAAACACCAAAACCCTAAAACACAAACACCAAAACAACTGAAAAAAACCCAAACCCTTAGCTTAGAATCCGAACAGCTCTGCTCCTTTCCAACTCCCAGTCTCTGGAATAGCTCTGGAATTTTTTCATGCTGCCATGGGTACAGTCACAGTTGAGAGGTGTTCCCTGAAGGCATCCTGAAAACAGCTTGATGCACGGGCCCACGAGGCCAAGGTAGTGAAAGGAAGATGGATTAATTGCAGTTGTTTTTTGCACCATCCATCAGTGTAGGGATATATATGTATATATAGGAATATAAAGCTGTGTGCTGACAGGACAGTGTGGAGAGGCTGGTGCTGGGATCTGCTCACAGGTTGTGACAGAACCAGAGGGGATGGATTCCAGCTGCTCCAGGGGATGGGGAGACTAGGAAGTAGGGAAAGGAGGCTGGCACAGGCTGCCCAGGGAGGGGGTTGAGTCCCCCTCCCTGGGGGTGTTTCAGGGTGGTTTGGATGTGGGTTTGAGGGCCATGGTTTAGGGGTGAACTGTGCAGAGCAGGGCTGATGGTTGGACTGGAAGATCCCAGGGGTCTTTTCCATCGTGAATGATGGATGTGGGGTGGGGGACCCAAAGCAGGAGCTGCCTCATGTCCTCCTGCTGAGAAAAGCTGGACCCTCCTCCTCCTTGCTCCTCCCCTCCCGTGCACCCACCGCTCACTCTGCCCCCCCCCTCCCCGTGTCCTCCCCTTGCAGATTTTGTGCCTTGGCAAAGCGTCGCGTCGAAGGGATCCCGGGCAGGAAAACCATGATGGTGCCCCCCTCGGAGGAGTACTCCACCCCCCTGCACCGCAAGGTGCCCGAGGACACGGACCCCGAGCTGGTTTTCCTCTGTCGGCACGTCTACGACTTCAGGCACGGGCGCATCCTGAAGAACCCGCAGTAGCGGCGGCGCTGAGCGGCCAGGCTGAGGGTCCCGGGCGCGCGCGCTCCCCGCACGCTCCGGCGCGCTCCGAGCTCGCCCCCGAGAGCGCCTCCCGACGCCCTTCTCCCCCCGCGCTGGGGGTGGGGAGGCTGCCCGCGGAAGGAAGGAGATGGAAAAGCAAAGCACAGCACTTGGTTACAAGCAGAAATGAGAAGATATACCTATAAAATAAAGATATGTATATAGATATAGGTGCTCGCTTGCCTAAATCTATATCTATATATGTATCTAGAGATGCATCTTATCCAGAGGGTTTGCAGGGGATAAAAGCCAGTCAACTGAATCCAGAGCCATCGCTGGCGGGGGGCAGGAGGGGGGTGGTTTGGTGGGTTGTGGAGCTGGGACAGTCGGGGGGTCCCTGGGTCCCTGGCAGGGTCGCCCGGGACAGACTGAGGATTCCCAGGGGGCAAGAGGAGCTGTGAAATGCAGCCTGTGGTGTGGAAGCTGCCAGGGAGCCTCGTGCTGTGCTCGGGTAGGTTTTGCTCCGTCTAGGGGAAGAGGTGATCCTGATTTTTTCATCACCCCACCGCCACCACCTTTCTTTTCACCCCCACCCCTCACTGCTCTGTGATTCACCACCTGGACTGGGGCTTGGAAACTACAGCAGAGCAGAGAGGGGCTATGGGGTGGGGGGCTCTGCATCCCAGTGTAGTGTTGGGGAGAGCTGAGGCTGGCTCCAAAGCCAGGAGCACAGGGCAGGTGGGCTCCACTGGTCAGAACCAAGTCTCCTCATCTCTTTGGGCATTGCTCTACCCTCGGGCCACGGTGACAGAAGTGGGTTCACCCTCTCCTCCCAGTTTGCTTTCCTGTAATGCCATTTGCAACACATTTTAACCCCACGCGTCTTCAGAGTGAAGCAGCCAGAGGCTGGTGGGGGAACAACAAACCCTTTTCTGGAGCATTCTTGGACCATCCCGACCCCGGGCAGCGCTGGCTCAGCTCAGCAGCCTCTCTCCCTCCCAGCCAGCTCACCAAAGCAGCTTCGTGGCTCCCGAAAGGAACTTGAGCGTGGGGAACGCGAGCCGAGCCCCGTGGATGCTGCCTCTTGCCTTACGTGTACAGATCCCCGACAGACGTTGGTTTCTCTCCACGCCCGACCGCTGGAGCTCATCCTAAAGCAAACCAAAGGACAGTGTCCCAGCCCCCGGGGTCGCTCGTGCCCAGCAGGGAGGCCAGTTCTAGATTGCACTAACAGAGAGGAGAACCGACGCCGGTCCCGCCGGCTGCAGTCGCCCCTTGGAACTGGGCATCCACCTGGGTGGGTTCCCCCCCACCGTCTGGTGGGGCTTCTGAACTCGTGTTCACTGGTGGAAGTGTTCGTCCTGCTTTGATGTCGTCCTGTCCGTGGAAGTAGCTCTGCCTCTGCCCTCCCCGTGGATGTGGGACCAGGGGGCTGAACCCCCCGGATTCCCATCCCATCCATCCATCAGTTCTCACCCTACACACCAAAGGGGGATGTGTCGAGATGAGAGGAGGTGACAGGACCTGGCACCCACCACGGTGGGCGAGCAGGGAATGCATCTCCCCGCTTAGATTCCTGCTCCAGAGGACACTGGAAAAACCCTTTGTTGTGCTGGCTGGTGTAGCCCAGGGGAAAACACCCAGCTCCGGGGAGCTTCCATCCTGGTGTGCAGACAGGAATTTGCAGTCTCCTCTCCTTTATACCTCAAGGTACTGTTGGTGTCAGAGTAATTGCTGGGATTCCTCCCCAGCGATTCCCTTGAGCGCTGGTGGTCTCAGAACGCTGCTGGGGCAGGGTGGGGGTCGAGAGCCTCTCTGTTGAAAGGGGTGTTGGAAAAAATGGTCTCTGACGCTACTGGGGGGGTGTCAAGTGGTTCCCCCCAGCAGGAGGACTCCGGAGAGGCAGAGCTGCTCCTGCCCATCAGAGATGCGGGGTCGGTGGGTGCCCAGCATGGCAGGGCAGTGATGAGGGGGGAGCAGCTGCACCCCGGGGTCACTGCACACAGTGGTGGTGTGGCAGGTGATGGGAGGCCCAAAATGCACCCGCCTGGCTTGGCAGGGACCCCTCTGACAGCCGGCCTGGAGGTGGCAAGCTGCCCAGGCCACCTGCCTCTGGCCGAGGTGCAGGATGAGACCCCCTTGCCAGGCAAACCCTGAGCGTCGCTGCACAGCCAGGGAAGGGTTTGAAACCCAGCCTTGGAAACCACAGCAACCCGCTGAAGCTCCTCCTCCTGAGCCCTCTGCCCCTCACCCCTCTGTCCTGGCTCCTCTCTCATGGTCCCAGCCTGGAGAGGACAAATCCTGACTCTTCTCACCTTAAACCCTGCTTCAGGCCGAGGACGTTGTTGGGAGCTTCACGCGGTTGCTGATGCTGTTGTGCAAAAAAACAGCATGTAAAAGAAATCGAAATGTCTTATCCATAATGAAAATATTTCATGCTTTTTTAATCTATTAGATATGGAAATATTTTTTGAAACTGAAAATGCAGTCGGTAGAATTTAAATTGAAACGTAATACATGTAAAATATATTTTAGTTGATAATTTTGTAAAATGCACTTTTTTGTGTCTCTTCCCCTGGTTTCCCAGATCTGTATTTCAGTGTTTACAGATGGAATGAGAACATTCCCTATACCCTCCTTCTGTGAGAAAGATATATTAGAAGTAATTCTTAAAAAATAAATTTGAAAAATCGTATTGATTTAGAAAACAAACCCCGTGCTGTGCTGGGCTGTTCTTCCCTCCCCCCCAGCCCCATGGGAGTTGGAGGTGCTTGGAAGGTGCTGCTTGGGGGGTCTGGGGAGAGCACCTTCGGCACAGCCCAGAGCTGAGCTCCTGGAGCCAGCGGATGGAGGGTCTTGGGGGGGCTGATTTACTTTGTTTCTCCCAGTTTGCCCTTGCCAGCTGCTGTCACAGGAGTACTGAAGCCTCCCGTGGAGGCAGGGAAGGTGTCAGGGGCACAGCTTGTCTGTGCAGGGCTCAGAGCATCAGCCCTGCCTCTGGAGCTCGGGATGGGAGCAGTTTGTCCTGGGCACTCCTGGAGCTCCTGCATAGCCAGCAGGGCTGGTGTGTGCCCTGGGCACCAGCACTGCCCTTCCCACACCATCCTCAGGAGCCATCCTGCAGGCTCTGAGCTGCTGGAGGAGCAAAAAGGCTTCTCTGGGGCACATGGTGAATGTGGGGAGTTCAGTGTCCCAGGGGCATCTCCTTTTAGCAACAAACCAACTTCTGCAAACCTCCTGTGTCTGGAAACCACCTGGCCCAGCCTCCCTCCCTGGCTGCAGGTAACTCTTGTGGGCACCTGCCTGTTTTCTGCTGCACTAACTGAGCACTTAACGAGCTCCAGCTGCCTCCCAGCTTCCAGGGAAGGCTCTTATTGGGCTTTCATCATTTTCCCTCCCTGCTGAGATGGAGTTTGTTGCTTCCTGGGACTATGGCCACTCTTGTGTTGCCTGTGCTCGAGCACGAGGAAGGTGGTTTGGTTCTCATCTGGTGTGGGGCTGTTTCTGACCACAGGAAAGATGCTGAGGGGAGGGTGGTTTAGTTCTAAGCTGGTGTGGGGCTGTTTCTGAGCACAGGGAGGGTGCTGAGGGGAGGGAGGTTTGGTTCTCATCTGTTGTGGGGCTGTTTTACCACAGGGAGGGTGCTGAGGGGAGGGTGGTTTAGTTCTAAGCAGGGTGGTTTGGTTCTCAACTGGTTTGGGGCTGTTTCACCACAGGGAGGGTGCTGAGGGGAGGGTGGTTTGGTTCTCAGCTGGTGTGGGGATGTTTCTGACCACGGCCTTGGATTTTTGCTGAAGAAACAGTCTGAAATTTCCCATTTGCATTGAATGCAACCCAGAGGCATCAGTGACTGGGTGCCAGAGCTGGAGCAGGGACCCGTGCCGGGTGTGTGCCCCACACCCCTGGGCAGGGACAGGCACTTTCAGGGCATCAATTAAGAAGGATCAAAACCCCCTTCCCGGAGCCGCCCCCGGCAGGATAATCTGTCGGCGGACTGAAAAATTGGGATTAATGTCAAACCAAATTGGATTTGCTGCTGAAATCTGCTACCCGAGGGAGCTGCGCCCGGCGTTCCACGAGCTGCTGCCCTCCCGCCGTGTCTGATGCTGCCAGGGAATCCCTGCTGCTGCCTGGAACCCCCCCTGCCCACCCGGCTGCCCTCGGGGGTGGCACGGGGTGCCAGCTGAGGTGGCTTCACCCGAAGAGGAGAGGAACGTGGCCAGGGGAGGACCTCGCACACGTCTGGTTTGGATGACCCAACGGTGACCAAGGTACCTCCCTGTGGGGCATCCCCCCCAACACACCCCGCTCCCCTCATCTCCCAGCCAAGCAAACCTGAAGCAGCCACGTGGACTCGCTCTGGTTGCCAAAGCATCCCTCCCACCCCCAGCAAAAGCCAGGAGCTCCCGGTTACATTTAACTGCTGCTTTAATGGCGCTAATTAGAATTGACTGTAATTGTGCCAGGATTCATCCCAGCCAAGAGACAGGAGCAATCTGGAGCGTCACGTTAACGTGATGGAGCACTGGCCGCCCGGGAAGTGGCTGCTGAGAAATGAGCTGTGCCAGGGCAGTGCCCGTGTCTTGGGGGGGGTTGCTGCTCTGAGGGAGGCAGGACCAGCCCCTGGCAGAGTTTGAGTCAGCCAGGGAGAAGAGATGCTCATCCCCGTGTTAAGTGGTGTCCCCGGGGCCATTCTTTATCTTCACTGTGCCCTTCTCACCCTGGTGACAGGGGGAAAAGCTCAGCCAGCCGTGCTGGGGGGGAAGGTACCAGAGCAAACGCTCTCTAACCCTGCCTTTGGCTCTACCACGGCAGCTTGGCACGGGCTCTGTGTGATGGGAGAGCACCCGCAGCCTCCCAGAGCCCCTTCCTGCCTCTCTGCTGCACTCGCTGCTTCTCTGCAGCTGAATAAAACCAAGGTTAAGTTTTATTGTTCACCTCCAGCTGCTGCTGCCACCAGTTGCTGCGGGACCCGGAGGCTGCATCGTTCTGGGAGCATCAGGAAGCCTCAGGTCACCCGGCACAGCATCATTTTTTTTCCAGGAATATCAAGATACGCGTTTCCAGAGGCCGCCTCCTGCAGTAAAAGCCATCGGAAGAAAGGTAATTGGGTTGGAATTACCTTGGGGACGCCCTGGGGACGAGCTGTGCTGGGAGCCTGGGTGGTGGGGACCTGCTGGGTCTCCTGCAAAGCCCAGAAATTCATCCCCAGCAGCCCTTTGGAGGAGAATTGTCCCCAGGGGTGTTACCACAGGATGGAGAGGGGGGTCGAGGGCTCTGCGGGGTCCGGGACTCCTCCAAGGGGGGGTGTCTGTGGGACTTGTTGCTATAGAGATGCGGTGGCTTTTCCGTCAGAGCCTCCAGTGAGAGCAGTTATTCCATTTTTAAGAGAGAAAGGATATTTAATAAAGGCAACAATTTAAACTGGCTTTACAAGCTACGCCGAATGGAAGCACCGTTTATTCCGTGGCTTCGTATTTAATTTTAATATCTCTATAAACCTCCCCGGAGTGCTCTGCAAAAACAAGCTGGAGTTGGAGCGGCTCCGACTGCCCCAGTAATTCTTAAAAGCAAATCAATTTAATAATGCTGAAGAAAACCCTGTGCCCTGATGAATATCCCTCTGCTCTCCGCAGAGGCAGGGGCACTGGAATTACACGCATTAGGAAATGCACAAACAAACTGTTCTGATGAAGAGGCCCTTTGGAAAGGCAAAACTCAACCAACAGGGCTGGCAGCGCCCGGGTTCAGTGGCATTTGGTGCCCACGCCCCTCAGGTTTCATCCTCGAGGGGCTGTGCAGGGTTTCAGAGCAGGTTTATGATGCCAAAAACAGGGATGTCTGTGTGGAAAGCCAGAGGCAACCCGAGGTTGGAAGGGGTGAGGGATTGGCCAGTGGGTGTGTGGAGGTGGAAGGGTAGGAAAGGGAGTTGTGGTTGTCACTGCCACTCAGACTCAATGACAGGACGAGAGGCAATGGGAGTCAATTGGAGCACAAGAAGTTGAGGGGAAACACAAGGAAGAACTTGTTCCCAGTGAGGGTGCCAGAGCCTGGCAGGGGCTGCCCAGGGAGG
>JAOEGS010006067.1:0-29998 GCA_025447755.1 Corythornis vintsioides | reverse complement strand
CCCTCCAGAGCACTACGCCCGGGAAGGCCCCGCCCCCGGGGAAATTATGGAAGGCATACACAGAGAATGCGCAAGCAGGGGGAACAAAACGAGGGGGGGGGGAGTAAAAACCCAACCAACCAACAACGTAAAAAAAAAACCCCAAAACACAGAAAAAGCAAAAAGCCACCCCCCAAAAAATTATATAAACCCACAAAAGCAACCCCAAATCCGCGCTGAAACGGCAGGCACAGAGTTCTGGGACTCTGCAAAGCAGCGGCCGAGGAGGCACCGCAGCCGCGGGTGCCTCTGCCCGACGGAGCCGCCTCCGTCCATCCCCGCCGGGGTCCCCGGGGCCGCCCCCGACGCTCGCACCTACCGTCAGCTTGAGGTGCTCGGGCAGCAGGTCCTTCAGCTGGGCGATGCACTCGTTAATCCGGTCTCGCCTCTTCTTTTCTATCAGCCTGTGGGGCAACTTGTAGGTCTCCTGCAAAGCCGGCGGCAGCGGTCAGCACCCCGCAGCCGGGAGGGTGCTCGCCTTCCCCCGCTTCTCAGCTGCGGGGTATCGCCCTTTCCCCCCCCAGGGGACCCCCCACGCCGGCTCCCCACCACCCCCCCCCCACCGGCTCAGCCCCACGCAGGGAGCAGCCTCCACCGGGAAAACTTTTCTTCCCGGGGAGGGCGGCGTGTGTGTGAGCGCATCCCCCACCCGCATCCCCATCCTCAATTTACCTTGTTATCCTCGCTCCTCTTTAACCCCCTCCTGGGCTTGTACACTTGGTACATGTGCGCGAAGTCCAACCTGCACGGGTGAAACGAAAGGAGCCACGTTACCCCCTGTTCCCCCGGGGGGTCGCGGACCGGGGCCACTCCTCCTCCTCCTCCTCCCCCCCGAGCTCTCCGCCGCTTACCCCGGCACGTCTCCGTTGTCCAGGGCGGGCAGTTTGCCCAGGCAGACGGGCGGGGGTTGCGCGCTGGGGATCCGCTCCATGGCGGTGCGGTGCGGAGCGCTGGAGCGGCGGTGCGGGGCGGACAGGCCGGCGGGGCTTCAGGGCGGGTTGTTCATTCCGCGTCCGCGCCGGGCGGGCTGAGGAGCGGCGGGCGGCGGCGGGCCGGGTTAAATGCGGGCGAGTGGGTGGACGGGAGCGACGTGCGCTACCCTGTGACTGCCGGCACGTCTGGCGGCCGCCGGGGCGGGTCGGGCCGGGCTCCCCCCCCTCCTTCTCCATCCCTCCCATCCCCGCCGTCACATGAGCCTCACGTGTCGGCAGCGCCGCCGCCGCCGCTCAACGTGCCGGGGGGGAGGCGGGGCCGCCCCCGGTCGCCCTGGGCTGGGCTGTGCTCGGCGGGGCACCCCCGGGCACAGCGCGGCCCCGGGGAGGGTGGGCTCCGCCTGCACGTGTGTCCCCGGTGGGATCCTGCGCTGTCCCCGGTCGCCCCGGGTTGGGCTGGGCTGCGCTCGGCGGGGCAGGCTCCGGCGCGGAGCCGAAGGGAGGGAGCGTGGGGGGGGTGTCCGCATGCACGGTAGCCCCCGCTGGGCTGGGCTCAGCGGGGCACCCCCCGGGTAGAGAAGGACCGCGGGGAGGTGAGGGGATGAGCGGTGGGGTCTGTGTCGTGTTTGCGCACTCCCCCCCAACCGAACACGTGTGTCCCGGTGGGATCCTCCACCCCGTCCTCGGCTGCCCCGGGCTGGGCTGTTTGCCTGCACGTGTGTCCCGGCAGGATCCTCCGGGCCTGCCATCCCGTGTCAGATGGACTCGTGCCCCCCGGGACTGGGGGGGGACACACAGAATTAGACACATTCTCTGAGAGGGGAATCATCGCTTCCTAGAATATCTGGAATTGGAAAGGACCCATCACAGAGCCCAGCCCTGTGCTCCTCACAGCACTAGCACTAAACCGTATGACCAAGAGCATCGTCCACATGGAGCTCCAAGAGCCTTTGTGCTGTGACTGGTTCCCTGGGGACCCCGTTCCAATGGCCCACCACCCTCCCAGTGAAGAACCAGTGCAGCTTCAGCCTTGAACTGGTGCTGTGGGTGTGGGACGGACCCATCTTTGCTGGTACCATCTGCTGGGTCTTACCCCATCTCCCCGTACAGACTGGAAATAAAACCCACCCACCCCTCAAACCAAACGAGGCACAAACACAGTCCCCAATGAAACCAGCAGCCTGAGAACTTTGGAAAAACAAAAAACACTGCAAAAAAAAAAAGTGGTCAGTGCTGGTATCACGGGGAAGTGGAGGCCGTGTTCATGCCACTGCAAAGCATCCGCAGCTCTCGGGTGCCAGCGGTTGCAAAACGCCGAGCGCGGCGAGGACCTGCCAAAGCAAAGCTCCCCTCCCGAAGGGAGACACGGGTCATCTTCCTGCTGCAGGCTGAGCAAGCCCGGGCAAGCTCATCAGATAAACGGAGCAGTTTAAGAGAGATAAGGTAATAGCAGAGCTCCAGCACAGAGCCTCTGCGAGGGGCCTGTCAGGAGGAATCTGAGGTCAGGAGGTATTACGTGAGAGCACAAAGAGATTTTGTCCAGGCCTTTGAAGGCTCCCTGCTGGCTGAAGGGGCCTGTTGGTCCTGGGAGGAATCCTCAGGGAAGTCAGGAGTTCTGCAGAAATCTGCTAGTTGTAAATGAAAGGTTTGGAATAAAAAATAACAAACAACAAACCAGCCCCTTCTTCAGGAGCTCCTGGGAAGCAGCTGCTTCTCCTGCCCGCAACTCTCCCTGCCACAAGCCCCTCACCCCTGGGGAGGGACCCTGGAGATGCTGCAGACCCAGCTGGCTGCTGAGGAGGGGGCTGGGATATGGGGTGCTGAGTATAACCAGGGGCAGGATCACAGCTCTGGGACGCTCTCTCAAAGCAGAGACTGTCACACAGGCGCTGGACAAACAGCCCTGACCACTGAAATGAAACCCAAATGGAAGTGATTTTTGGTCCCTTCCTGCAGTTCAGGGGAAAACAACCAGCGTAATAACGGGCACTGGATCTAATGGTTCATCCTCTCTTTGCCCAGAAGACCTAAGCTGTGATTGTCCAAACAAAGGGTGAAAAACCCCACACAGTTTTTCATCTGTCCCATCACTGACCCTCTGTCCAAGGCGACTGAAAGAGGCAGAGCTTGCAGCAGCTGATTGCTAATGAAAAATGAGGTTTGGGGCCAACCTGCTCTGCATTTTAAGTTCAGGCTCCCAAGTGTACGTGGACAGTTTCATGCCCATGAGCTGCCTGACTGCTGCCTGCTCTTTCAGATATTCAGTACATTCCTGCAGTGGGTGGTGAGCTACAAATCAGGGTCAGAGGTAATCCCCAATTATTTAGCCCTTTTACTGTTCTCGTGCTTGCCAAACAATTCTCCATATCAGGGTTTACTCATGACCTTAAGGGACGTTGCCAAGGATTTAGGAGTCCCCCTAAAAAGAGGATCCAAACGAAGTTATTACATTCTCGGGCATCAAGTTAGATTGCTGGGGGTTGAGTTACATTTTCCTGGAGATCAGTTTTCAGAAGCTGGGGCTGATGCAATCATCGATTTGCCTTCTTGATGGTGTTTGAATTGTGGAGGGTTCCTTCACCACGTAGGACTGAGGCAGTAGCAAAATGCCTAAAAAGACTTCATTTCCCCAAGTGGGTCGTCGGGCAGCGGGCCGGGAGTCCCAGGGTGGCAGCAGCTCCCATCCGAGGGGGATCTACACTTCTTTACAAGCACAGTCATTCTGCCAGGGGTTTGGGGGGTGGTTTGAAGGTGAGCTGGGGGGCCGTGGAACCCCAGGACCTGCCTTTTCCCCGTGACCATCCCCTTCTGACCGGCGTGAGGGGGGAGATTGTTCTGAATATCCCTGGCAGCGACGTCTGTCGGGAGCCTATGTGGGCAGCGCCGGGAGTTAACAGATGGGTTGTGGATTGGAGCTTACGATAAGGTTACTGAGGGGTGGTTTTGTTTTAAAATGTCTCTTACTTAATATATCCATGAAGGCCAGGCATGTGCCTGTGGCCTGTAATCAAATCGCTGACTCTCCCTGGCTCTCATTTCCAGCAATCCCGGTTCGGGTTACTGGCACCGGAGGTGAAGGAACAGCCACGTCCTGGCCCAGCAGCCACGGCGGGAGGTGCTGCAGGGATGGGGCCAGCCCACGGCACCCTCCAGCCCTCGATAATTAACACCCAGTACTTTTTCCCCAGAAGGAAAAGTGTCCGTGGGAACCAAGCTGTGGCCCAGTAAAGGTGGTGGCTCTTCTTCCACTCCAGCAGCGGCATCACCCCCCCAGGATGTACCTCCATCAAATACCCACCACCTCGCTCCAGCCTGAGGTCTGTGGTACTGCAGCATCTTGGGCAGTGTAGGGAGTATCAAACCAGGAATGCTCAGGACCAGCAGCTCCCAGGAGACCTGGATTCAATGATCTCTAAAGGTCTTTTCCAACCTAAATGATTCTATGTTGTTCAGAGTGGAGAAGGCTCCAGAGAGACCTTCTGGTGGCCTTTTAGTGCTTCAAGGGTCCTGTCAGAAGGATGGGGACAGTTTTGAGCAGGGCCTGTTGGGACAAGACAAGGGGTGATGGTTTGAACTAAAAAGAGGGAGATTTCAAATAGATAAGAAGGAACTGGGACAGACCCTGTCCCAGGCTGCCCAGAGAGGTGGTGGCTGCCCCATCCCTGGCACCATCCCAGGCGAGGTTGTTCGGTGCTCTGAGCACCCTGCTCTGGGTGAAGATGTTCCTGCTCCGTGCAGTGGGGCTGGACTAGGTGACCCTGAAAGGTTCCCCCTCAACCTGAAACATTCTATAGTTCCATGACCTGTACATCTCATTTCCCAACTCTACTATCTAATGCATGTTTAGGAGACCTCACATCCATCATCTGAAGGCAGGATCCTGAAAGGGGCACGGCAGGGCTGTCCAGCAGAGGTTTTGAGGAGCAGTTCATCACCCACCAGGGCTCTGCTTCATCCTTCAGGTAGCCTGCAGGTGGCAAAAGCCAGAATTTAGCACGGATTCTGGTGGTTTCATCTGTGGGCACGTGTGACTCACTGCCAGCACGGCTGGCCACGCTCCCTGCTGCCGTAAGAGGCATCGTCTGCACAACAGAATAAGTCAAGAATTAATATCCTGAGCGCTTCTTTGCCCTGGTTTTAGGCTGCCAGTGGATCAAACCCTGGGAAAACCTGGCGGGAGCGAGTGAAGGGCTCTCCCCGTGGGGCTAACCCCAGCACGTGAGAGCTGCGGGTAGGACGCTGGCACCGCACAGCGAAACTCGCCCCAGGATGATTCCAACCAAAGCCCTTCCCCTCTCCGGAGCCCAGACGTTTGCCAGCAGCGGGAGGAACCGCCTAGGTGGAAGCGATTGGGAAGTGGCAACATTTGTGGAGGTTCCAAGCCCTAATAAGAGACTGGAGCCCACTTTGATACTGTGTTTTAATGAAGCAGGGTGACATCCAGCCCTGCCTGGCACCGCCAGCCCAACCCAGTGCCTCACGCTGTTTAACCAGTTCCCCGCCAGCCGCTTGCACCATCTCGTGAGAAAGGACTCGGGGCGTGAGCGGCTGCCCCGCACCCCTCGGGCCGGGGCCTCTCCCGGCTCACCTGGAGACAGCACACGGTTTAAGGGAGGCTTCAAAGGTCGTGTCCTTGCTGCCAGGGCCGGGCTGCGTGGTGCCTGCGGAGCTCAGGTGGGGTAGGGGACAGGCAGGGGTTGTCCCCTCGCAACCTTGCCTGGTTTGGAGGTGGCAGGGAGGCATCTGAGGGTAGGACAGCCGGGCTGGCAGCCCAGCTGAGGAGCAGGAGTTGCTTCTCCTCCCGAGTGACAGAGTTGTCTGGTGGATGCTTTGCACAATGGTATCTGATCACATTCCTGCTTTCTGCCTAACATCAAACAGTGAGTCAGCGATGAAGCCTCATCAGATGTCTCTCCGCTCTGGCTTTCATATCTGAAAAGCAGAAAGGATGGTGCTCTGTGAGTATGCAAAGCACAGAAAGTAGGGTGCCTTTAGATCTACGGCTTAGAAAATACCACAGCTTTTAATGACACTGTAATTTATTTTTCTGCTGGCATCCACGTACCCCAGCGGGAATCGATACCGCCGGGGCTCACAGTCTGGGGACATTTTGTTCATCCTGGGGGATGCAGGGGACAGCAGCTACAGGGCCAAACCAGATTCACAGCAACATTAACATTAAAAGCATTCTGAACTCGCTAATGGGATTTGAAAAAATTACACACACACCCCCTAAAAATACTAATAAAGCCAGAGCAGGCAGAAGAAAAGAGCAGGAGTTTATGCCAAGACAGGGATGAGATAAACCTTGACCTCTGAGCCTCCAGCCTGTTGGCCAAGGTCTGTGCTATGGGTGTGCTCACGGCGTGCAAGGCGCCTGCTTGATCGGTTCAGGGGGTTCAAGCTGTAAATCTCATCAACTGCAGAGCCCTCTTTGTCAGGGCTGGTGGCAGAGGTGACGAGGGCAGCGGTTCAGCCTGGGAACTGGCTGGGGTGAAACCTGGCAGGTGGCTCAAGCAGCACCGTGGGGAACCTGTCTGCACTTCTGCAGGGACACCACCAGCTCCTGCAGCTGGAGATTGGGGAGAACAAGCCCATTTAGTGCAAGGGGACTTGTTTAGCCCAGCCTGGTCTTTGTAGGCTCGTGTGATCAGCAGGGATGAAGCATCTGTTTGTGAGGGAGTGGGATGTCCCCGTGGCTGGCTGAGGCCGGTCCACGGGCTCCTTGCTCACAGGCCAGACAAACCATACACATGAGATTGTTCCCCAGTCATGCAGACTTAAAACACACTTGGCTGTGAATATCATTAAGCTCTGGGATAGTCTGGAGCAGCCGTGGGAGAATGGAACCAGTCATTTTCTAAATAAGAAGCCAAACCTCTGAATACAGATCCACCTCCTCCCAAGCTCCCAGTCTGATCCCACGTGCATCACGAGCCAGATGTGGCTTGGGCATTACTCTTGCTGCCAATTCAGCTGAAATAAGCACAAAAGGGAATTAAATGGAGTAGGAAATATTCACAGTGGGTTTGTGCCTAATCAAGATTACACACGGTTTGGTTGATTACGTTCCTCCAAGGCCAAATGGGACCATGGCACAGCAGCCCTGATGCCACCCTGCAGTTGGCTCCTCACCTAAGGAGCACCTCGGAGGGGAACACACCCATATCAGGGTGGAAAACACACCGGGACAGAGAAAAAGGCAAAGGGCACCCAAGGCATCCCTGCCACAGGTTGACAGGAATGTCTCTCCTAGTGCCCTTCCCTCTGTATCAGGAGTGATCTGGCTGAGAAGTCCTGGAGCAAACCACAACTGAGGGTGTTGCTGTCTTCCCCAAATACTTTCTCTAATGAGGTTTTTAAATAGTTCTGCCCCGCCTACACCGTCAGCCCGAGCACTTTCATCTCCAGGTGAATGGGAACCGAGGTGGGACTCGGCTGTCTGCTGGGCAGGATCATTTCCATACCATGGCCCAGGCTGGCAGGGGCAGCGCTCACCCCTCAAAGCCAAACGGGTGTCACCCCAGGGGGTGTCCAGCAGCAGGGGGGTGCTGGCAGCCCTGGTACGAACGGTGCTGGTACTGCAACCACTACCTCCAGTGCTCCAAGTAACCACACGCCTTTCGTTCTTAGGTGGCAAAGCTCTGGTCTGTCCCAGAGGGGTTTTTGGTGGGTGTGGAAGGGTTTTCCACGTGAAAGCGGCTCGCCCTCTTCTCCTCCCCGGCGCTGGGAGCAGCCTCGGAGGCGAGCGCTCGCCCACCCGCCCGCCCACGGCTCCACAGGAGTCTGGCACTTGCCTCCAACCTCCACGTGTTCCTCTCCCACGGGGACGCCGGCGTCACACGACTGCTCGTGGGGATGAGGGTGGGATCTGAGGGCTCAGTCGGCGCTCTGAGCATTCCTCCCTAAGGGAAAAGGGATCATCTCATCACAACCTATTCTCTGGGGGTATATCCCAGTGAACTGGGGGAACGGCCACACAAGCTCCTGACCACCGACCCTTCTGGTTTGATCACTGCACCCATGTAATGATAAAATAAAGCCTCGGTCCTGAAGAGCTGCAAACATCTGCAGCTGCTGCCCAGATGTGGTTGCCCGGAGCCTCCGAGAAGGTTTCTGGAGGGAAAACCCCCCACCTGCCTCACATGTAACAGCAACACAGGGGATGGGGCGTTTGCTTCAGAAACCTTGACCGAGGAGACACGAGGTGCCTTTGATCTCCAGATAGAAAAATGATCTTTTGATTTCAGATGATGAAAATGAAGAACCATCTGCTGAGAAGCAGCTACGGACCCACGTTTGATGGAGGCCATATGGTGTCCAGGGCTGCGACGTATGAATTCAATTAGCTGCCTGTGCCTGCGTCAGTAATTCTCTATCCACCCAGTCATGGTTTTTGGAACAAATATTATAATATTCCCATGGATCCTCCAGACAGTGGGAGGTGTTTTCCTTCGCTGTGAAGGTTTTGGGAAGTGACGACTTTGTCTTGTTTTCATCTTACCCTAACTCTGCATTGCTAGTCCTTTGCTTCTCCAGGCTTGGAGCTTAACTGGGATCTCTGAGCCAGCTCAGTGCTGAGACATCCCCAACTCCAGTGTGTCCCTCGGGACTCACGTTTCCCTCTCCTGTCCATCTCTCTGACACCAGGACTGAGTCTCTGCCGTTTCTGAGAACAGATCCCATCTCTCACCTAAGCCAGATCTGCTCCACTCTCCTTTCCACGGGGTTTACCAGGGGTTTACTCAGCTCTCAGCTCTGCTGAGAACAAGGTTTCTGTTGCCACCACCTCACAACCAGGAAGGGTGGCATGATGTAAAGATCCAGGCCCTTTAATAGTGTGCAGGAGGGTGGGAATGACCAGATGCCTGACTGGCCACCAGTGCCAGCAGACGGGTGGTTTTCCTTCCTGGGAAGCCAGGCCATGCAGAACCCAATTAGCTACGATGATATTTCAAATGTAATCATCAGGAAGTCCCTTTTCTTTTTAAAGGTGTGGCTCAGCACCACACGTTGCAGTCTGTAAGCTGCATATTTGCACTGATTTGCCTCTTTGCTGTGTTGGAAGTGGGAAAAATCCTGTTATGGGAGCGGGCTGGGCAGAAGCCCCGAGAGCAGCAGGTTGTAATTAGGGGCTGGAAGGGCCTCACTCCCAGACCTCACCTTCCTCTGCATCCCAGTAACTCCTCTGCAGAAGAGACAGCCCAGAAAAGCTCCTGAGTGGAAAGGAACCCTAGAAAAGGGGATTTCTCCTGACCTTTTTTTTTGTGTAGGGATGGGGTTGTCAAGCTAAATTGTTATTTATAGATGTAGTTCTCAAAAGGTTTTCCTTTTTCCCTCCTCTTTCTGTGCACACACCAGTGCAGCAGAGACACTGCAGGGCTTAGCTTAGGCTAAGAGAAAACAGCTTTTGCAGAGCCCTCTGTTACACCAGAACAGCACTGAGCAGAGATTATCACCCAAACTCCTGCCCAGACCAGAGCCATCTCCTCCCATGAGGACACTGCAGAGAGTCCCCTCAGCTCCTGGGTCACAGCTGCACATCCAGCAGTTCCTGCCCTGTAGAAAACCCCTTCTCCCCAAGGATCCTTGGCCACTGGCATGGGCTCAGTGCCACTGACACCCCAGGCCTTGCCCTGGAGCACTGTGTGGCAGCCTTGGTGGCTCACGGGGCTCCTGGCACTGGCTGCTCCTCCTCAACTCCAGCACTCACCCACTGTTCAAATCCACGACCCACATTGTCCATCTGTCCAGAACCTCCCTGTCAGGCATCAGCCACCCCGAGCTGCCCATGGCAACATCTCCTTGCAGAGCTTTCTCACCAGTGATGTTGGAGACCACTTCACAAATGGCTTTACATTTTCAGGTGGTCGCATTCCTTTTGTTGTCATTACTGGGAATTTCATCACTGATGTAATATTTGTGTCAGGATAGTCTTACCAAGGTCCTTGCTGCTGCTGCTGCTGGGAGGTCCATCTCCTCCTTGCTTTTCCTGGGCATGTTGAGGATGCTGCTGTGCCTGGGAAACCCAGAGGGGCACCTTTCTGAGCTGGCTCTGCTCATCATCCTGCACGGCTCTGATTAGAGACCTGTCACCAAATTAGAGGATTATAAGCACAACAACTCACAGCAAAACCACTCATCTCCAAAGATTTCTCTTTTTGAAGACAAAACACAAGCCCTTGGCCAGGTGGGGTTTAGAAAGCAGAGCTCTGAAGCAGCAGCCATGAGGCAAGAGCAGCAGAGTGGAGGGAGGAGAAAATGGAGCAGGTTCTCATTAGGGTGCAACGTGTGTAATAATGGCTGGAGGCAGCACAGGGATGGCAGGGCTCATTTCACCCAGGATCCCACAGTGACTGTGAGCTTGCCTGTGTGTGCAGCTGCTCCAGGCCTGGAACAGAATCATACAGCTCTGTCTAACCCAAACATCCCTCACTCCTTCACTCCTTCCTGCCCAGGAACTCTTGGGAACCTGTATCTGCTCCAAAGCACCACTTGTATTCTTCTTTTTCTTTTTTCTCTATTCCCCTTGGAGCTGAACTGCTTGGTGAAGCAGTTTACTGCTGAAAACCAGGATTTTAGGCAGTTAGTTCAAATCTGACACCCATCAATGTGGATTAGTCAACTTTATGGCACAGTCATCACTCTGCCTCCTCAGCCTCCCTTGATAAAACTCACAGGAGCATCCCCACCATGCTATTGCCAGATGTCTGGTTTTCCCCCATCACAGTCTGTCTTATTTAGGAGACCCTCTGGCAGGTCCTATGGCAGCCCACACCAGCTCAGGCAGGGGGTGGGTTTGGGGCTCCTGAACCTTCCCCAGAGGCTAAACCCACCTGCCCAGCCCTACCCATCACCATCACACATCACCAACGTCACCCATGTCAGACTGTTTTGAGGAAGGTTAAGAGTTGGCTGGTTGAAGCCAAAGTTGTGACTAATATTTTTTTGGGGGGTGGGTTGGGGGAAGTACTTTATGTCAAAACAAATGAATAGTGAAGTGGAGACACATGGGACAGAGATGCCTGAAAGGAGGGGCTTTTATTTTTTTGGTGCCAAATTTCCCCCTTCCCTAAAGGGAGAACCCAATTTGCCTTATTTCTTAACGTGGAACGAGGCAGGGCAGGAAAACTTCCTTCTTTGCTTCTTTTAGATCCTCGTGTTTCTAGAAAGCCACTGAATCACACCCTCATGATCAGATGTCATGGAAAAGAGGCCAGCCCACCAGTTGGGTTTCCAAGCTGGTGGAGTCCAGGCCCAGGGGGAACTGATGCATCCAGCAGGCAACTGCAAGAGGTTTACTCCTCGTGAGTTACAAAGACAGTGAGATGGTGCCAGGGAAATGTTTGGGTTCTGCCACTTTGTCAGTGAAATAAAAACAATTATTTTTAGTCATCTAGAGCAGGCAAAGGACTCAGCCCTCATAACTACTTTGCTCCCAAAAGTTATTCAAGCCCTATGGAGCCACATATATTTGCTTATTAACTATGTGACTGTAACAGCAGAGCCTCCTTCCTCTCTCTGAAGCTAAAATGTGGTATGTAAAATGGCAATGCCTTTTATAGCCCTGTGCCCACAAAGGCTCAGCTGCAGAAAGTCATTTCCTATTTACATCAGAGGGGAAAAAAAAAAAAGCAGGGTTCAGCAAAGATCTGTGTGGCTCCAGCCAGCAAGGTGCTTTCTGCAGGTGTGGACGAGTGAGTCAGGCTCCCCACGGCAGCCCGGGGCCCGGCTGCAGCCAGCACCCTCTGCCCACAGCTTCTCATCTTCCTCCCTTCAGAGCTTCCCTGCGCCCAGGCAATTCCAAGCACACCCAAATAAAGTCCCGTATCAATCCTGTCTGGCCTCGCCCTCTTTCTCAGCAGAGGCTTTGGACAGTTTCCACAGCTCTTTTCCTCCCAGAGGAAGTCCTCCCTTAAAAGCAACTCCCTTTGAAAACCTCAGCCAGGAGGTCGGGCCGTCGCCTGCTTGCCCTGCTCTCCTAATCTCTTCTGATTACAGGAACAACCCTCCAAGGCTCTCCTACGCCCCAGACGGGCTTTCCTCTTCCCCCACAAACAGCATCCCCTTCCAGGGACCAGCCCTGTCACCGGCTCCTGCCCTCCTGAGCCCTTCCCCAGTCCCTAAACTCGTGCCCTGGGCTGCAGAGCCAGACGGCGGGAGAGCCGGGCGAGCTCTGCCGAGCTCCAGGGGGGTTGTCTGGGGACATCTGGGTCTCTTCCCACTGATAACAACGCCAAGGCAGCAGGGAATTGGGAGCTGCACGTGGAAATACAACATCCCATGGCACAAACAGCTGGACAAAGCCCATCAATCTTGGCTACTCTTTCAAAAACTCATCGGAAATACTAAAATACAGTGATTTTTTTTGCTAGCCGTCCCTTGGGAATGCTGGTATTGTTCCCAGCCAGCTTTGAGGAGCTGTCAGGATGCCCAGAGCATGACATGACCAGCTCAAAACCTCCCCAGTTTGACTGGGAATCACAGCACTGGGCTGGACAGGCTGGTGCTGTGGCTTTGCCAGCCTCTCGATGCTAACAGAGCAAAAGGCACTTCCCGAAGCCAGATCCTACACAAAACAAACCCCCAAAACCCTGAATTTTGTCACTGTGAGCAAAACCAGGACTCCTTTCAGATCATCCTCACAGATAGGTACAGGGGGAAATGCAAACCAGGCGACCTCAGGAGCTAACCCACCTGAGCAGAGATTGCTCCATTAATCATTTGGCTGCAGCTCAGCATCACCAAAATTAGAGAGGTTTGAGGTTAGCGGCTCCATGTGAGAAGCAGTGTCACAGTGTGACTAGATACCCAGCTGAAATTCAGCTGCCGGAATTATGGAGGTGGAAGACCTTTATTTAGCCTGGTCTTCCATCGTGAGACCTCCTCCAGATTTCCAGCCAAAGCCCTTTTGGAGCATGTCAGAGAGCTGAGTAACTGGACCAGTCCGGCTGACTGCGGTGACCTTCCTCCGAGCTGCTCGGCCATGTGTAGTTTGGACACTGAGCCATTCCCATCAGAAAGCAGCACCTTCCTCTGAAGGGAGACCTTTAGTTTTGGTTTTCTTAGGGGTTGTTGAAATAGGAGTAAATTCTCCTTCTGTTTGCAGAGAAAAGTCTGCAAGCTCCTGGAAGGACGGAGCGATTCCGAAGCTCCGGCCTCTCCGACTGGCCTGTCACTTTACTCATCACTTAGCAACGTTTACGTGGGTGGGTTTGTGCAGTGCTGGGGTCACCACACCCACCACCAAATCACACATCCACACAGCAGACTTCCCAGGGAAAAAAAAACCCCAAAACAACAAAGCCAAGAAGTTAAAAACTTAATTGACTCTTTTGGCATCTTGTTCACACTGCTCAAACGTTACTGATTTGGGGTGGAAATTCCCTGGCAGAAGCTGCTCTTTCCCTCCTGCACATCCCTCAAACAGCAGTGAGGGAAGTTTCAGTGCTGGAACTGCCTCACCCAGCTCTGTTACATGGAATCCCAGAGTGGGTTAGAGCTGGGGCAATGAGGATGACATCTTTGAGGTGTCTGATGTTGTTTAACCAAAGCCTGGCTTGGTTCTCTGAATGACCCAAGTGGTGATGCTCTCAGGTTTCAAGGTAGGAGAAGCTGCTCTGTGGTTTTCTGGTGCACAGAGGATCACAGAATTGTTAAAGTTGGAAGAGACCTTAAGATTGAGTCTAACAATTAACCCAGCACTGCCAGGGCACCACTGCCCCATGGCCCTCAGCACCACAGCTCCACAGGGGGCTTGGAAACCCCTCCAGGGATCACAGGGATTCCACCCCTGCCTGCCCTGGACAACCCTTTCCATCACAAAACTGTCCCTCATGTCCAACCTAAACCTCCCCTGGTGCATCTTGAGGCCATTTCTTCTTGTCAAGAGACCAACCCCACCTGGCTCCAGCCTCTTTTGAGGGAGTTGTAGACTGATGCCCTCTGTACAGACACACCAACCTGCTGCTCCCTGCCAGACCACTGTGGAAGTGAAAGTGCAACCACACAGCACTCCCATGTCAGGAATCTCCTGCCTCTGGCCCAGGCTCCTGCTCCCAACTAAGAACAAGATGGAAGTGGCCAAAGGAAGGCCCGACCTCCACCCCACTGCAGGACAACCAGTTGTGGGTCTTCTCACAGCTGGCTCAAGAGACACCTTTGGCTCACACACAAGTGCATTGTGTCCTCTGCTCAGTGCTGCCCTGGAGCTGCAAGTGATGCCACCAGGCCTGGCAGGAGACATCAGACAAAGCAGGAGCAGAGCCACATCACCAACGGGACACGCACGATCCGCTGTCCCTTGTCACCACTGCTCTTGTTCCTTTCCCATTGCAAGTTATGGAAACCCCCCCAGAGCCTGATACCAGCCACGTACCGAGGGCAGCTGAGGAGGAGGAGGAGAGTGACTCAGAGCAGGGGAGGCTTCCAGGTCGTCCTGGCTGCGGGGGAACAGCCACGTCCCAGGGAGGGAAGTGAGATGGGGAAGCGGAGCGAGCTGGCACCAGAGGAGGTCAGCAACGGGTCAGGTGGGTGCAAGGAGGCATTTCTGAGCTTGCTTTCAGATGAAATTTAGAAAGAAATGCTCGTTCTTGCATCTCTCAAGAGGGCATGTGAGCTGGTGCTATCACTCAATTCTCATATTTTATCCCTGCAGACAATTCCTGCACCAAATTCTGCCAGTGAAGCGCTCTGGGGCTTTTTAGCACCGTGTAAGTTTAAAACTCTCTCAGTGCCATTAAAATTACCTAGAAATAATGTAATCCCTGCAATTCTGGAAACCCAGCGTGCTGCAGGATTTAATCTTCACCCTTCCCTGGCCAAGTACATTCCTAAACTCCACCAAGATGTCTTAGCAACTGCCCTGGAGTGAGCACAGCTCCTGCCATTAGCTGACAGCTCGCAGCTCTCGGATCCAGAGAAGGAAAGAGGTGACAGTGAAATGAAGAAAGTGAAACCAATAGTCACTCTGAAAACACAACTCTGTTAGGAGAACCTCTCTACCCACCTCATTTGTCACCAAATCTGCTTTCTGCAGCCTGGATGGCAGCACCTTGTCACTTCAATGTCACACCACGGCCCCGCGACGCCCAGAAAACCAGTAGCAGCACAGACCCTGCCTTGTTCCCAGACTCCCTGCCCCGAGGAGAAGCAAAACCAAAATCATGGGACTCAAATAATAAGAATTAAAAAAAAAAAAAAAAAAGGAAAAAAAAGTCAATCACAAGATCACAAGACTGGTGGTTTGGACCCGGGTGGCACGGGGAGGGTGCCCGTGGCCAGAGCATCGTGTCCAGCACAGTGCAGGGGCCACTGCTCAGGCCCTCACAGCTGTGAAATGCCCCATGGGACCTTTTCAGTTGGGATTTTTCCCTCCTTTCTGGCTTGTTTTTTTTTTTACTTCAGCTTCTGCACCTGAAAAGAGGGCATGGAGCTGATGGAGAGGGGCCAGAGGAGGCCAAGGAGATGCTCAGGGGGATGGGATGGCTCTGCTATGAGGACAGGTTGAGGGAGCTGGGATTGTTCAGCCTGGAGAAGAGAAGGCTCCGGGGAGATCTCAGAGCACCTTCCAGTACCTGGAGCTGCTCCAAAGCCTGGAGAGGGGCTGTTTTCAAAGGCCTGGAGTGAAAGGACAAGAGGCAATGGTTTGAATTGAGAAAAGAGGGGATTGAGCTGAGAACTAAGGCAGAAGTTCTTTCCCACAGGAGTGGGGGCCACTGGCACAGGTTGCCCAGGGAGGTGTTTGAGGCCCCATCCATGGAGACATTCCAGGTGGGGTTAAGGAGGCTCTGAGCACCCTGCTCTAGTTGAGATGTCCCTGCTCTCAGCAGGGTTGGGCTGGATGAGCTCTAGAGCTCCCTTTCAACCCAGACATTGCTAGGATTCTATGGAGGAGCCAATCTGATTTAGTGCATTTTATCTTTTTCTCCCCCTCTACCAAGACACATCGATTCCTGATGCCCATGGCATTTTCTAAACCTGGGGCTGAAAGCTCCTCCGTGTCTCTTCTGCTAAGAAAGGACTTTGATTCCCCACCTGGCACCCCGGGGCTGATGCAAGCAGGAGAGCCAGCAAGTTGCCTCCCATTTCCTGGGAGACAGTTCATGCAGATTTAGGAAAAACTGAGCAGTCTCCTGTGCCAGGACCCATGGCAGATGCTGGTGGAGAGGCAGGGATCTAACTCAAGCACTTGAAGACTCTGCTCCGGCTGGGTGCCAGACGATGCAGCAGAAGAGCCCGTGATTGGCAGCAGGCACAGCCCTGGGGCTCAGCTCTTCATGGGGACCCACTGGGAGTCTGCACCTAGATGCTGGGGTCACAGAATCAATCATGGACTGGGTTGGGAGGGACCTTTCAAGGTCACCTGGTCCAACCCCCCTGCAGGGAGCAGGGCCATCTGCACCCAGAGCAGGGTGCTCGGAGTTCCATCCAACCTCCCCTGGGATGGTGCCGGGGATGGGGCAGCCACCATCTCTCTGGGCAGCCTGGGCCAGGCTCTCACTACCCTCAGCAGCTCATTCTTTCCAGTCTAAATCTCCTCTCTTTTGAGTTTAAACCCATCACCCCTTGTCCTGTCCCAACAGGCCCCTAGAAAGAATTCAGGCATTTGACCTTGGCTAAAGAAGTCGTCTTACTCCCTGGTGACTATGCAGAGACCTCAGGCAGCCTTTTTCCCACCCCACGGCCCCATACATCAGAGGAGAGGTTTGGTCAGTGTGTCATCCTCTTCCCCTCTGTGGCTGGAGTCAGGGAAAGCCCCAGAACAGGAAGGGATGGGGTGAGACCTCATGCCCAAGAACTCCTCCCCAGGAGGCAGATGCTGCATGGTCTCTCCCCCAAGGCACAGCATGACCCGAGCACATGTCCCCGTGGGTACACACAGCAGGACAATGCCAAGAAGTGGGACTTGTGCATCAGGAAAAGTGATCAGATGACCTTCAGAAGAGAGATTTTTTTTACCTCTAGGGCAGGGTTTAGCAGTGAGACAAGCACTGTGCAAGTGCCCTCTCTCATGATGCCCATGGAGACCAGCTGTTTGGATCTCCTCTGTCTTCCTCCCTCCCTTACCCCTTGCAAATCACTCCCAAAAGCCATTCTCACTAACTCCAGGCTGCAGCCACTGAATGTTCCATCACAGTGGGGTGGATCACCTGGGAATTCTTTTGCTAAAGCCCCAGAGCAGCTACTCCTTCAACCAAAGAACCCCCTCCTTGATGTGCTGCGTGTGGCAGCAGGCCACCTGCCCCTTCCCCGAGCACCTCTGCACAAGCAGAGCTGCTCACTGAGCTTGGCTGCTCAAACTTTGCATCGTCTGACTCCTGGTCTTGTGCCCTGATCACAAGACGGTCTCTCCCTCTGCAAGAGCACGGGGAGCCAGGGATGAAACATCACTTCTGTTGCCCAACACCTCCCCCACGGACATGTTCCACTTAGACCTTGGTATACGTGGAGGAGAGCCAAGAAACCAACGTCATCACCACAGCAATTCCAGGGCAGCCTCGTGAGGGGCTCTTCTGGAAGCTCTGATCAGAAGCTCCGAGCTGTCAAGGAGTTTTTGTTTGGGTTGTTCTTATTTTTCCACTCCTGTCTTGGTAATCCCCCATTTTTACAGTGAAGCTCAGGCAGGCCTGCAGATGTGGCCACGTGAAACCTTGTTTCTTAGCAGGGAAAAAACCTAAGACAACACCCTGGGCACTAAACACGACTTGATGTATTCTTTCTTTTTCTCCTTGCGAGGTCACCACATCCTTGAACCAACACAAATGCAATGCCCATGGTTCATTGAGGTGGAAACTGCCTCCAGCAAGGACTTGGGTAAGTTTTGCTCAATGGAACATCTGTGCAGTGGACTTATCTACTGAGGATATGCCCATTTCCTAACCCAAAACCCCCTCAGAGCCTTTCCAGTGGCTGGGGTGAATCAGAGTGGTAGGGGTTGGAAGGGAATGACCATTGAGTCCAACCCCTCTACTAGAGCAGGACAGAACTAGAGCAGATCCCTCAGAAATGCATCCAGACAGGGATGGGAAGTCTCCATAAGAGACTCCACAACCTTTCTGGGGAGTCTGTTCCAGGCTCTGTCACCCTCACAGTACCAAAGTTCTTCCTCATGTTGAGGTGGAACTTGCAGTGAAATTGAGATCAGATCATCTAACCAGAGCTGGCTGCTCTGTAAACTCCCCCAGACCACTCAGCCCCAGGGTCTTCAGGGCACTCACCACAGGTCAAACCAGGGAGAACTGCAACTGCCCATGCAGGCTGAGAGCTGAGCTCAGCTCCCCCTCCACTGCTGGTCCCAGCCCTGCTGCAGCTGCCCTGAGATGCTCAGGCTCTCCAAGGATCACGGACGTGCTCCTTGCTCAGTTTTCACTTCTAAAATGTCCCAACATAAAATCAGGATGTGCAAAGGCAGTTGCAAAGCCAAGGAATGTGTTGTTGCTACTGCTGCTCTGGGTCGGGTGCTTGCTCTGCCTGTATTTACATGCTTGGAGGAGTCATTCCTTGCCTTGCAGAACTCCTTTCATGCACTGCTAATATTTCTTGAGCATCCCGGAGCTTGCTCCGTTCTCTCATTAGTCAAATGACTTTTCCTTGCTGTAATCAATAGTGACCCTCTCCAGAACTAGCTAATTTGGGAGAAAAATTAATAAAATTAGTTTTATTGATCACATTTTTACTGATCTAAACTGAACTGTCTTTCCTTAGGAGACAGCCAACGTGGCTTTTCATTAATCTGCTCACTCTCCCTTGGCTTGACCCATTTCCTTGCTGCTTTTTTTTTTTTATTATTATTATTATTATTATTTTATTTCCCCCCTCTTGCCAATTGAATCAAATCCTGTAACTAACCTTTAAGGGTTCTTTAGTCTTTATTTTGTTCCTATTAACCTTCTGTTTCTCTGGATAATTCTGCAGCCAAGAGTAGGTGTGACTCCCACGTTACAAGTCTAGCTGTGCTGTTGACTCATGTGCTGTGCTCTCAAAGCCAGCTCCTTTAATGGGAAGGCTTATGCAATGTAGCGAGGTCTCCCGGAGCATATGCTCTTACTCGAGTTGTGATTTCTGCTTGTTCCCTCTGCTAGCTCAGCCTGGAAACTCTGGTGGGCTGCACAGAAGGTGCACGCTGCTCCACGAGCCCTTACTATGCCCTGAATCCACACGCCACAGCTCATCTTGAAAGGGACTTTCTTTCTGGGCAGATTCTTGCTCCCCCCCTCCCATCCCCTCCCTTTCCAGTCACCGCCACCTTCTCCAGACCCAAAAAAAAAAAAAAAAAAAATCCAAATATCTGCAAAGAGATGCTTCTTGGCTGAGGATCATGGAGGGGAAGTGGGTGCTGCTGCCCTCCCAGCCAACTACCCAGCCAGCAGCCCTGCTTTTGAAAAGGCCACTTTGTGGTACACTGAGATTATATAAAGTGAACTTAACAGACGGCCAGATTTGGCCTGTCATGTTGGGAGGGCTCACACACAGATTTTTCTTTTTCTTTTTTTTTTTTTTTTTAGGAGGGAAACTAGCAAGACATGTGGTGAAAAACACCCTATAGCTTTTAACTAATGTCTCTGAGATCCAGCCATCTGTTAGCATGAACTTCAAGTGAGAAGCAGCCACCATTTTGAAGGCAGCTGCTTAAAAAAAAAAGAAAAAAAAAAAAGGAAAAAGTGAGAGGATTTAGCCCTCGATTCCTCGGCCAGAAACCCAGCTGCAAGACCACCTTACAAACCCCTCTAGGTAAGGCTGAGTAAAAGCTGAATTAACAGTGACAGAATTCACAGTATCTCAGGGGTGGGAAGGGACCTCAAAAGATCATCTGGTCCAACCCTCTGCCAGAGCAGGGGCACCCAGGGCAGGACACACAGCAACAGACCCAGGTGGGGCTGGAAAGGCTCCAGAGGAGACTCCACAGCCTCTCTGGGCAGCCTGTTTCCCAACAATTCCTGGAGCAAGATGAGGTGGATGTGAGGGGCACCCCTGGCAGGGCTGGGATCCATCCCAGACAGCAGGGAAGATGCACAGGACAGACTCCACCGTTCCCCACGAGGCACCCAGCCCATAAACTGCCAACATTCCCAAATCACTCACAGCCAACCTCCTTAAAACTGAGCTAGGGAAAGCACCCAGCACCCTCTCCCAAACCACCACCCTCTCCTGCCGGGTATCCCAAGGCAGAGCCGTCGCTGCAGCAGCTTCCCTGGAAGTTCCAAGGAAAGCCACCCGAGTTCTCACCCCTGTCCAGGGTGGCACCTCTCCCAGAGGGAGATTAAAAGCCAGCAGCTGCTGAGCTGGAAACGCCACTGTTTGAACGGCGGGTGCAGCGGCATCTGCGACTGAAGCCACCGGCTCCTGCAAACGTGCTGCAGGAAATGACTAAACGTTTAGTGCTTGTTATTGAGCAGTATTCCTGGAGACACGTAGGTGGTGTGGACAGCGTGGTATGTGCATTAAAGTGCAATTTAGGTCAAGGATTCTTTGAAAGGACCGTTCCTTTTTGGTGCTTTTTTTTTTTCTTTTTCTTTTTTTTTTCTCCCTTCAAAAATTAATTTTTTTTTTTCCAGCTATCTTTTTCCAAACAGTTCCTATCAGCTCGAAATAATAGATATAAAACAAAAGAATCACAGAATGTTAGGGGTTGGAAGGGATCTAGAAGATCATCCAGTCCAAACCCCCTGCCAGAGCAGGAGCACCTAGACCTAGGGTCTAGGGGGGTGTGGAAAATGTAGGAATCGCCCCATTTTAATACACAGGGGTTGGAAGGGACCCTGGAGATCTTTGAGTTCAACACCCCTGCCAGAGCAGCACCATAACATATAATAATGTAATAATATCATATAATTAATATAATACAATATATCTAGCACTGCAATATCTCTGCAAACTTCTTCTCATTTCAGCTGTTTCTTAGAAAAAGAAGTGAAAAGAAGCTCCAAAGGGAAAAGAGAGTGTTTAGACAACACTAATACCTAATGAGTTGTCTCTGTTCTAACTTTTTAACAGGTGAACTGACAACCCAAAATAAAAGCCAGCCCTGGAAGAAAAAAAAAAATAGGGAAAAAGCAGCCAAATGCAGGCTGTGTGTGTGTGCCAGCACAGCTTCTGCAATCCTCCTTTGCCACGGACCCTCCGGTGCTCAGAGGCTGCTGAAGCATCTCCAAGAATTGCAGGCAGTGCCTCCAGCACCCCTGGGACCTCAGCAGGAAACACAAATATTCTCTGAAAGCTGCTAAGAGCACAGGCTGCACAAATCTCTCCTTCTCCCCTCGCTCAGAGATGTGTTATTGGAAGGAAAAGGAGCAGATCCACCCTGCCCAAAGAGAGCTGAAGGCTCCCTGCCCTCCTGGGAGACATCAGTGATGCATCTGTGAGCACCAGGGTTTGACTCCAGCAGGAGCAGACCCACAAAACCCCCAGGTTCTCTCCAGTGCTGAAGGACTCTGTTTTCACTGGGTAGTGGAGAAATCCCCAGATGGAACCAGTGGCAAGTCTCCAGTGTGGCTGGGGGAGACTGGGTATGCTGGGAAGACTGGTGTCTAATGAGAAAAGGTCTCTTTGCTAAAGAAAACAAATCGCTGATGGCAGTGCAGTCTCCTGCCAGAGCTCCAGCAGTGAGGAATTCAGAATACCCTTGTCAAGCAGGAAGGAGCCCAGGCAGAACACTGGTCTTCTCAGGACACCTTCTTTTTTTTCCATCCAAGGAAGAGCTAAAGAAAATCCCCAGAAAAGCTCATTTGTATCCATTTAATTATTTAATCGATAGCGCCGCTTTCCAATCTCCTCCTCACCCCTCACTCCTGCAAACACCAGTGTCCCCCACACTGCCCACAACACCCGGGGGACTGCAAAGCTTTGCAGGGGTTGGAATTGCAGCGAAATTACACTTAGGAGGTGTGAAATGGAATGTAAAAGGTGTTAAATGAAACACGGGAGCGTGGGGCAGACGACGGCCGCGACGCGCGCCGGCGCCTTCGGGTGCAAAAAAGCTGGCTTTGGGGGCAGGGCAAGAGCACGTGGTTGGGATGCCCAGGTCATTCCAACGTCCTTCCAGGAGCTCCACGGGTCCTGCAGTTGCCAACTGGGCAACAGAGCAAGGGGTGGGCAGGAGGGAGCTCGGCGGATCGTCTTCTCCGCCGGCCGGCACCTCCAGCAGCCTCCTGCCCCGGGTGTGAACCCGTCCCCTCCTGACCCAGCAGATCCCAACTCCAGTTGAGTCATCCTGACATTTAACAGTGCAGACTGCCTGGCTACTGCTAACCATTGTTGAACCAGGAGAGGGATTACAGCAAAAAAATCTAAGCCTTTAAAAAGGCTTCTTTCTTTTGCAAGTCTTTTCCTTGAGGGTTTCAGGCACGCCTGTGATGGAAGGGAACAGCTCTGGGTGCCTCCGAGATGCACCAGGCAGCAGTTGTCTATCAGGTCACATTTTCCTGAGAAGTTGTTGCTGGGAAATGACTGGGAAATTTCAGAGGAACTCGACAGAAGTCTCTGGAGGCTTTGCATCAGCCAGGATACACATCCCTTTGGTTAGGTGGTCAGGATGGGTCAGACCCTCAGAAAACGGATTGTGCTTTTACAAGAAGCAGTTTTCCTAACTCCTCGTGGCCAGGGGCTGCAGAGATCCATCAGGTGGGACTCCCAGGGGAGTCCAGAGGAACAAAAATCCAAAATAAAATGCAAAAGGGCTCAAAGGAACTCCTCTGATTACACAGAACTACCCACAACCAGCCTTTGGTTTCCTCACATCTCATGTTTTCCTCCCTACCTCCCCAGTTTCAGTTTGCTACTGATTCCTGTGAAGCTGGGAGCAGCACCACCAGGCTCCCAACAGAAAGCTTTTGCTTGGCCAGTTCTCCACCATTAAAGGGAGAGGGACAGCCAGAGGAAAGCATCAGCTGTCATTCTATGATTTCTCCAGTGTGTGTCTTTATGCCCTTCCAGGCAGCTGCAAACACCACCTCTGTACCAACTCCGGGTTCAGATCAGCCCAGGATACAGAAACCAGTTCAACCTCCACTGGTGCCAGTTTCACCAGTGCAGATGCAGCCATCACCATGCACAGAAAACAAGACACAAGAGATCTTCACTTTTTTTTTCCCCCCCCCTCTCTTAACCCACTTAAGGGCCTTACACAGTGAAAACCACATGACTGGAGGAGAAAGTCGTGCAAATAGCGAGTGTCATTAAAACAGGAGGAGCTCATCCAAATGTGGTTGGGAAAAGCTGCTGCATTACTCCTCCTCTCAGGGAAGGGAGAAGCTATTAGTGATCAGAGGTCCTCCTCCAGGCAGCTCCTCGTCTCAGTTTCTGGATTAGAGGAGCAGAAGTGCTCTCTCATCTGCTCTGTCACCACCCTGACCTTTCCTGAATAGCTGCTCAGGATCTCGCCTGTCAGTGCCACATACTTTTCACTCCAGACACTCTCTCTTGGAGCATTTATTACTCAGAGACATAATTGCTTCGTGCTCCCTCAATCAGTCACAAATACAAGACATCAGAAGACATCTAAGAGTCCAGGTTTTTTGAGACCCTGAAGCATGAAGACAAAAAAATGGGTTTTTTTTCCAGCACAACTTCAGGGGAAACCAGAGCTCTGCTGCTTAACATTGAAGCCACGAAGCCCTTTCACATCCTGATTTTTAAGAAGGATGACTTTACATTAACAATAACATTGCCAAAGGCTACCAGCTGGGGTTTGTGACCAGGGAAGGTGTGGAGCTTCCCAGTAACTGCACTTGACCAGATCCCTGAGCAACACGACCCGCATCCTACGTTTCCCTTACGCTGTCCAATGCTTCCCGCACAGATCTTGGCTTTCAGCTGGAAATCAAAACAGAACAGGGGTGGGATTTGTTTACACTGGGTGGAAATATGTATTAAAGCCAAGCAGGCAACCACAAGTGTTAGAAACTGGCAGAAAGGGCAGCAGCTGCTGTGATGCAAAAGTACATATTTGCTTGAAGACTCTGGCTGGAAAACCATTAGAGAAATCCGGGCTGATTCACACTCTGCACCCTCACCAGATGACTTCCAAAGGAGTGACACCAGCTCTCCCACAGAAGCCTGAGCCCAGCAGGCTCCCTCCTGGGCACACAGGTCAGCAGCACCAGCTGCTGAGGTGCTGGGACCACCAGAGATCTTCCCTTGCACATGAAACACGCTGCTTGGAAGAGGAATTTCCTTCCCCGAGATCTCTCTTGAATCAAAGTACAGCAGTTAAAGATATTAAACATGATTTAACTATAGCATCAACAGCTGAATCACTACTGAGCCAGCAGCCAGTGCCAGGCACTCCTCCTTCCCCACGGTGCTTGGGGAGCCCCAGGGAACCAGGAGAAACCAGGCAGGGAATGCTCAGGGCTCCAACACCTGCCCTGCCAAACCCACCCAGTGACGGTCCCATGGCAGGGCCAGGAGAGAAATGCCCACAGGACCCAAAACTGGATTTGCAAGAGGGAGTAAAACTCTCTGAGCATCACCTCTGCCACTTGATGCAGAACAAACCCCATCTTTCTAGGGACAAAAAGTCAGGGAAGTGGGAGAAGTTGCTCTTCAAGACATGAAGCCTTGGGAACGTGGGCTGAAGTTTGAGCTCATCAGGAGACTCCACAAGTTCATTTACAATCTTGAAGCACGTTCCTCCCTCAGCAGGAGCTTCCAAATCACCCTGCAGAGGGTTAGGAAGAGATGAAGAAACACTTCTGTGCTGGTGGGTTTTTTTTCTCTTTTGAGCTTCCAATTCAGGTTTCTAGGCTTTGCCTGTGATATTAAACTCATAGAATATGCTGCCTGAAGAAGCTTTCCACTCTCATCTAAACACAGCCATCCCAAATGAGAAAGGTAAAACAATTTCCCCTGAAAAGTGTATAAATATGAAAATTATCCTGGATTAATGGGGTGCTTCAAATTTCCCACGACTGGCAATTCCCATCTGCAATCTCAGCAGGAGGGTGGCTTTTCCCCCCCCTACCAGCCATACATTCCAGTCCTCCATTGCTAGCAGCAACGTTTTTGGATGCTCCTCCTAATTGCATCCAGCATTATTCTCAGAATCAAGCACCAGTCCTAGATAGATCACTATCAATCAGCAGTGCTCTTCCTTCACATCCAAATGACTTGGCTTATGCCTGCAAGCTCAGGCAAGATGTGAAGCCTCAGGTGAAAAAAAAAAAAGCCAAAACAAACAAACAAAAAAACAAACCCCAAGCCAATCAATCAGGCTTTAGGATTTAGTCTGTGTAGAGCTGGAAGGGGACAGGCTTCCCCCTGGGGACACTACTGTGGATCTTGGCCACCATGGTCAGACCTCAGCTCCTGGGTGGATAATGACCTTCACAGATGAGAACAATGATTTGGTTTCAGTAAGAGGGCAAAAAAATGGGCTACTCTGCAGAAAAAGAGCAGCAGCTCCCCCTCCTTCCACCCCACCAGAATGCCACTGGAGCAAACACAAGCCCCAGCTTCACAGAAATGAACAAAGATTTCTTGTGAATATTTGTTTTGAGGGAAATCTGCTCGGGGGTGATTTGGTTTGTCCTGCTGCTGGCAGAAGGAGCTCAGCTCCAGGAGGATGTAGCAGCAGCAGAGACCACGCTGGCACCAGAAACTCAGTTTATGCCTTGGGGTGTACTCCCAAGATGTCCTTGTTCCCTTCAGGTCACAAACAGAGTTTGGGGGGATTGGCTGCTATTTTGGGGAGGTTGGTAGCCTGGCTTTTTTACCTCCCCAGTGCCTCTAACAAGACCTCTACTCACAGTAGTGCCTGCAAACCAACTCAGCCAGGAGTTAACATCTGAGCACGTTGCTCAACCAGACCACAGGCAACAAAGCCATCAGCTGACAATGCCCCAAACCCTCCAGCACAGACCTCAGAGCAGAATGGGAGAGGGCCAAACACCAATCCCATCAGCAGATTAAGTGCTGGCAACTGCTCTGCCTTCCCTATCTGATGGGGTTTGCCCACACAGCTCAATGCAGACCTCTCTGGACCATGTGGAACCACCTCTCCCTGCACCCTCCCCGAGGTCAGAGGGGTCACAGGCCTCTGGCTGGGGGTTTATCTGCTGTTTCCAGTGACACTGGGGCTGGGGACTCACTGTGGGAGCTCCTGCACCCCACAGCTCCCTTCATCCCCCCCCGGCATGATGCTGCCTGTCTGCAAAAAAGCCAAATGTTCACAGGAGGGTGCCATGTGCAAGTTCCCACCCAGCCACGTCCCTTCAGGTTGTGCCCCGTGGAAATTGGATCAGTTGCACTACAAAGTCCAAAGCATAACAAAGAAATGCAAGAATTTCCCTGCTTTTGGCTCCCTCCTCCTTTGCAGTCTTGCATCAGCTTTTTTCTCTTTCTTCCCACTTGCATTAACTTCAGACTCCCTCCCTTGGCCTGCAGTTACAGCCTAGAAACTCCCCCAGCAATGCAATCATTTCTTTAGGCTCTCAGCTTGAGAGGTTTACTGCCCACACTGGATTTATGCTGCCTGTGTTTATTTAATGGCCCAGTTAGGAAACCAAGAGTGAGATCTACACATGGGATAAAACTTTGCAAAAGCACCCAGGAGCTCTCTGGCCTAAAGCCAGTGCAGCATCAGACCATGTTGCTTCCCTACTGGTCACAGACCTGTAGAATCCCAGCATGGCTGGGGTTGGAAGGGATCTCTGGAGTCACCAATGCTACCCAGCAGGGTCACCCAGAACAGGATACCCAGCAGTGCAGTGTCCAGGTGGGGTTGGAATCTCTCCAGAGAAACAGATACTCAACAGAAAAAGGGAGAAAAATCACTCATTTCAGTGGGGCTACAGAGCTGAGCCATCAACACCCAGCCTCAGGTGTTCAGGGTTCTGGTTTCTCCATGGGATGGCACAAAATGAGCTGCAGCCCTCGGGGGCAAGCCTGCCAGTCCCAAGTCTGCAACCTTTGTGAGCCAGTCTGGAGTTAATCACACCAAACTCAAGAGGCTTTGCTAGTGCTGACAGTCCTGCTCCTCCCCTTCCTATCAGAACAAGCCACTTTTGGATGCTGCAGGAAACATCGAGGCTGTTTCTCCTGGTTTCATGTAAACAGCAGTTCTCCCTTGGGAGTCAGTTTTTGTTTCACTGGACACTGGATGCAGCAGCACAACCAGCACTGAAGAACACAGACCCTGGCTCACAGCAAGGAGGAAAATCAGGCACAAAGGAGAGAGTCTCCATCATTCCTGCTCTGTGCCCAGGTGACAGCCAGGCAGGCACAGCCAAGGAGAGGTTTCTCTCCTGGCACTCAGACAGCATTAAAGGAACAACAAAGCCAAGCACCTGACTCCTAAAGTGCTCCCACAATTTCTTCCCCCCCTCTCCAAGGCCCATGACTTACTTTTATGCGGTTCAGAACTCTCCTTCTCCCAGCTCCACACCAAGACTTGAAATTATTGGAGGTTGGGATGCCTCTCAGGGCAGAATGCAAATTTAAACCACTTGGCCCAAATAACAGGAGGTAGTAATTAGGCTCCAGCACTTCCAAAGCAGCATCCCTCAGCTACACCCTTTCCTGCACTGCTGCACAGATGTAGGCCATGGACCATGGCCATGCTGTTGGAGCACAGGCTGAGGAGGATGCCTTGTTTTATCTGCTTCATAAAGGAGCTCTTTTCATTTCCCTCCTTCACTATGTCCTTCTGTCTATAAGCATGTTTAAACTGTTTGCCTTTTTTTCTTGTTGCTGCTCCTATCCCAGTCCCACTTTTAAGCTTTCTTAATAGTTTCTCTCTCTTATTCCTCCCCCTCTTTTTGTTACCATCTTCTGTTTCTCACAGTTAACCAGTGTCTCCTTCCTCTTCCCCAGGCTTTGCTGCAAGGCCCTTTGCATTCTTTCTCAATCACAGCAAACAGGTGATTTCAGTTTAGCAGCAACCAGGGGAACACCTCAGACATCCAGAGGCATCAAAGCCTCCTGCCACCTCCCTTCCCCACTGAACTCTTGTTCTGCAAAGCTGAAGCTCAGATTCACCTTGCAACGAGGTGATGATCCAGTCCTAAACCTTCCCTTCTCCTCAGCTCTTGCTAGTTCCAGCCTTGTCCACTCTGACCATACCAACATCACACTGCACATCTCTTCAGGCCAGCAAGGGCCCTTCTGCTCCTGTGATGGAAAAAAAAAATAAAAATAAATGAATGATGCTGATGCTTCCAGTCCCCACACAGCCCCAGGCAAAACAATTGGGCCACCAGGACCTTGCCTCAGTGCCTGTGCCCTCAGGGAGGAGCAGAAACACTCAAGAAGGCTTCACGTGGCCTTTAGAAAGTAGATATGTTCATTATAATCCGATTAAAATTCCTTACAACTAGGCTGTAAAGTTAGCTCTGGAATCAAGGACTGGTCAGGGATCTCCTCAAGCACAGGATTTATGTTTAAGGGACTCTGTCATTATGGTAAAACTGCAGAGTGTGTCCAGCTGGCCAAACAGGGACAGCAAACACCGTGGGTTAACTTTTCTTCCAGACAGCCCTCAGTTCACTTTTTTCACCCCAACTTCCAGTTGACAGGCTGAAACTGAAATTCCAGGTGAAGTAAGTCAACCAAGAAACAGATGTTTTCAGAAAGGCAGATGGATGCCAAGTGAGTCTGGATTTACAGATAACCTCTTCACTCTCTAATTGTTTGAGGTAGAATTTATAAGGAAAACCAGCTCCAGACCCTCTGAATTACTCCCAGCCAAAGGTTCACAAGCTGAGAAAGCAGAGGGGATGCAGCCCTTGGCAGTGACAGCATCACAGAACCACATACAATAGCAGGGGTTGAGCTCTGGGGACCATCTGGTGCCACCCCCATGCTCCATCCAGCAGGGTCACCCAGGGGGCCAGGATCTCAGTTTCCAGGTGGGTTTGGGATCTCTCCAGAGAAGGAGACTCCACAACCTCTCTGGGCAGCCTGGGACAGGCTCTGACAACCTCATAGCAAAGAAGTTTTTCCTCAAGGAATTACACCAACTGGAAGCTTCAGCCCTTGGTTCTTCAGGCCAGACAGGAGTGATGTATTGATTTTTAAAGTTTTCAAATTCATCTGGAAGTTTTCAAGGGACAGTGGATCACCCACCATCAGATCTAGGAGCTCTGGCTACACTGTGAGCCTGGCAAAGCTCTCAGCACTGCTGAAGCAGAGGTGAGAAGTCACATGTGCATGACTTGAAAGGACAGGCCACCACTGTTCACACTGGGGGGGAAGATGAGCTGTGCCAGCCACATCCCATGGTGGTGGCAGCAGCCAGCCCTGGTGCACTGACTCAGCCCATGCCCGGCTGCTGCCATCCTGTGCCCCTACCACACAGCCACCCAGGAGCCTCATGCTGCTTCACTCCAGCCCTGTGTGCTGCAGACACTGGCATTTCCCAACAGGAGATGGGCTGCTTGGCACCCTGAGCAAGGAGAGAGGCACATGGGGCAGTGCAAGCCAGAGGGGGTATTGAGGGAAACTTGTTCCCACAGTCACTGGTGCATCCATTCTCTGGCATCAGCAACCTCCTCCCACCCAGGAGCTGATTTCATAGAATCATGGAAATTATGGAATGTTTTTGGTTGAGAGGGACCGTTCAAGATCATCTGGTTCAACCCACCTGCAAGGAGCAGGGACATCTGCACCCAGAGCAGGGTGCTCAGAGCACCAACCTCACCGGGGATGGTGTCAGGGATGGGGCAGCCACCACCTCTCTGGGCAGCCTGGGCCAGGCTCTGCCACCCTCACTGTAAAACATTTCTTCCTTCTCTCTGGTCTAAATCTCCCTCTTTTAGTCTAAACCCATCGCCCCTTGTCCTGTCCCAACAAACCCTGCTCAAAAGATTGTTCTCTTTCCTCTAGACCCTCTTGAAGACCTGAAAGGCCCCCAGAACCTCCTCAGGCTGCAGATTTCACCCCCTCCCAGCCCAGCATCCCTTCCCGAAGCCTGTAGAGCAGCTACCACTACAAACCCTTCCCAACACCCCTTTTCAGAATCACAGAATGTTAGGGGTTGGAAGGGACCTAGAAGATCATCTAGTCCAACCCCCCTGCCAGAGCAGGGTCAC
>JAOEGS010006066.1:19592-60752 GCA_025447755.1 Corythornis vintsioides | reverse complement strand
TGCCCTGCACTGGACTCTCTCCAGTAAATCTGTCTTTTCTGAACTGGGGTGCCCAAAACTGGACACAGTGTTCCAGGTTTTGTTCAGAGTTTGGCATTTTTATTTCTCCATGGCCTTGCCTCTCCTGAATACTTTGCTTTTTGTTTTGATACCTGCTTGCCTTGCTCAAGTGCAGCTCCTGTTCCTGAGGTGCTGGTCAGTCTGTGTGTGCTTTTGTCATTGTTCCTCCATGCCCTGATCTGTCTGTAAATTTTGCATTCAGGGGCAGATTCCCTTTGCCTGCTGAAGCTGAAGTGCTGGGTTTGCAGAGGTTGACTTACATTCTAGTAGCTTTTAGTCCACGTTGGCTTTTTTTACAGTCATCACACTGAAGTTCAGTGCATACACTCTTAGTGTTGCCATCAGGGTTTCATTTTAGCATATTTCTTTATTTTAAGCTGCTTCTTTTTCATGGAAGTTTGCAGTAGACTGTTGTCTTATTAATAAACTTGGTTGGTATTCTCACAGAAATAAAAGTGACCCTCACAAAGCTAGTTTTGAAAGCAGCATTTTGGCCTGAGCCTTGTATGCTCCTGGGGACCATGGCCAGAGTTCCATGTCCCTGACTGCCTGCCTGTAAAAAATAGATATTTTTAAAAAGTGATCTTGGCATCTCCAGTGTATCCAACCTGCTGTCAGTTGGCATCTGTCACTGCAGTTCTATTGCTGGGTTATATTGCTTGGGTGTCACAGCTGCTGCCATCCTCTTCATTGGCTTGGTAATCATTTTGTCTGACAACAGGGTTTACCTTATTAGACATAGAAATTCAATCCATATATCATTTGATTAGTTAATAAATTGCTATCTTTAATTAATTACATTTAAATTAATTAAGTTAATAAATTGATATTACTTTCCTATCTATTTTAAATTAATGTCTCTTTTATTTGTCTTGCTTTCATCCTATCTTTGGTGTGCCTGTTGTCACTGGATAAAAACAAGCATTTGGGTTTTGCATCTTGTGCTGCTGGCATTTATGCCAAGCTGTCTGTAAATGTTGGGTGTTTTTCAGGTGGGTGTTCTCAAGCAGGACTCACCCTGCCTTCTTTCTCAGTTGAATTTTGAAAACTTCAATCCACTTTTACCAGACATAGAATTTCTGTAATTCCATTCCTACTGGAAGTGAGAGTATGTGCTTCTCCCTCATCTGATGTTTCTTAATCTGCTATATTGCTCAGAACTCTGAAAAATCTTTTAGGAAATACTATTGGAGCCTTATTTCTCCAGCTTATTTCTTAAATAAATCTGGTTTTGTGCCTTAGAACTTGCTGTAGTGATCTCCCCATGCCAGTCTTCTCCTTCTGAGGCCACACTGCACTCGATAGCATCAGTAGAAGTTCCTCCAGGACACACAGAACGTCGGTGAGTTTGGTTTTTATTTAATGTTGCAGCTCTAAGTGGGAACTGCCGCAGCTTTTGCTGTCTTTTGTGGCGAGGGGTGCAGGTGGGCTGTGCCGAGTTCGTGTGCGCAGAAGGAGGTGAAGAGATTCCCGTTTGGCCTCCTGAGGGCGGTCTGTCCTAAGGCATCGTTCTGTCGGCAGGAGGAGCTGCCTGTGAGAGACACGCAGCTGACACCTACCACTGCTGTCGCCGCTTTTGCAAAGCCCCAGGCTGCATCCTGAGCTGCCTGGGGACTATTGGAGTTATTTGAGGTGTGACTTTTAAAGATGGAAAGGGTTTCAATACCGAGTTCTGTGAAACTTAAATAGAATGCAGGAAACTCAACACCAGCCTTCAGGACCTCTGCTACATGTTACCTACAGGTAAAACATACAATGTCATGATTATCTGGTGCTCTTAGATTTTTCTGCTTTGATGCATTGCAGGCTGAAGGAGCTGGGGTTGTTCAGCCTGGAGAAGAGAATTGCTGCTCTGCAATAGTGTAGAGGTGTGCTGCCTGTTGTATGGGAAGTCTTGTCATGCCAGGGGTTTGCAACACCTTTTGCAGTAGCTTGGGAAGGTCCTGTCCTTGGCAGTGTGTTTTTATACCCTCAGTTCTTCAAACTATTCTGTGATGTTGGGGCCAGAGTCAGCCACAAAAGGTGTTACAGCATCCCCCCCCCTTGTGTGCTTTTTGGGACAGCCTCAGGCAAAAGCAACCCCCAGTCCAGGCTCTGTGAGGAGAGCTGTAGCTCCTGCAGTAAATGGTGTCATCATCATCTGGTAGTGCCCACATACTGCTGTTTCTTTTTTTCTCCTTTCTTGTTCTGCAGCTGTTTCTGGACCATTTCTGCTACTGCAGATGTAGGAAGTGACAGTGCTTGCAAAACCTGGCCCTTCCCCAGGATTTACCTGCTGCTCTGCAGTTGTGCTAGAAGCAGAAAAAAGTTCTTGCTGGTGCTGTTGGACTGATGCTCATTCAGCTTCCTGCCCTGTACAGCTGCTGCATCACTGCTCTACAGGTACTGCTGCTTGCAGGCTGATTTGCTGCTCTGAATCATGCATTATATTCCAAACATTGACATTTTCAGTAGCAATTCAGTGCAGGAGGAGATTATTTGATGTGTTAATCACCTCTGTAAAAGGATGCAAATTGGAGCTTGAGTCTCAGTCACAGGCTTTAAGACAAAAATACTGTGTGCTTCTTGGAACAGCTTGGCAATGTCTCAGAGCAGGGACTGTTTCCAGCTGCCTAATGTACTTGCTGTATGTGCTCATAGTTCTGTGGAACCAGCAGAGCTGTTCAAGGGGGGGGGGGGTCTCCTTCCAGCCAGTTCAGGAGACCCAGCTCAATGACAGGGAATTCTGCCCCACGTGTGTGCAGCTGAACTGAGGCAGAGTTGGGGCTGCTGTCACCACACAGACTCTGAGCAGCCCATAGGTTACTCCAGCTGTACTACAGGGTGGGCTTTGGCAGCTGGGTCACACAGCTGATCCCCTCACATCACCACACCAGCAGCAATATGAGCCAATGGAGGACCTGCTGAGAGGTGAAATCCAGTCAGCTGCTTGCAGGGTAAGGATGGGGTTGTCCATCTGTGGCAAATCAGGGCACTTATGAGCACACAATCTTAACTGAGTGAAGATGGTCTTTGAAATTAGGAATATAGAAAGCAGGGTTGATTTATAAGGTAGTGTTTCAAATTGGATTAGAGCTTGGTTTTGATCCCAAACTCCCAGCTGGCTGTGTATGTTAATTGTTGCTGTTGGGAAGCTGCAGGATAAAGGGATTGTGTGCTGAGGTGCAGCACCAGTTGGGAAAAACAACCTTCCTGTGTGGAATTTTTCACCTCCCTGTTGCTGCTTTTGACAGAGGTTTCCTTTGTCATCCTGAGGGCAGTTGTGTTGGGTCTTTGATTGCTTTGAATATGCTTGAAACGAGCAGCTTCCTAAAGCCTTACTTGTTCCCACCCTGGAGCCTCACAAAATCAGGACTTCTTTCAGTCCTAGAAGAGCATAAAAGTACACCTCTTGCTCACACTGTCTACAACTCTTGAGTTTGTGGAGGGAGATGATTAAACTTCTGAAAGTTACTTCTACAGCTGCAGGAATTTCAGATTTTTGGCTTGAGAAGTTAGTTAATTTTCTTCTGCCACACTCGTATCTCTGCATTTGTAAACTCAAAACAGTCCCAGTAACTAAGTAACAGCACAGCTGAATGTTTTCAGGAAAACAACTTTGCTGCTTAGAGATGTGATTTACTACTTAAAGTGTGTGTCTGTATGTACATACAGAGGCAAGAAGTGATGGTGACCTCATCTCAAGGCAGTTTACAAGAGCTGTCTCAGCCAAATGTACTGTAAGCAGACAGGAGGCCACTGCCTTTGCCTGCAGCATCACCATTAATGTCAGTACTCACTTCATTACTGATAGTTCTCTTCATGGTGATCAGTGCTTGAAATGTAAACCTAAAAGTTCATTGTCTTGCATCTTCCCAGGTATCTTTGCAGAAGGACAGAAGCAGCAGCTCGTTGATAGTGAGGATTTAACAGGTAAATGTACAATTTGTTTTTCACACGTTGATACTGCCTCGTTAAGAAGGCTGTTGTTAAGCAGATTTAGCAGTGCTTAGATCCTGCCTTTACTTGGGCTCAGCTGTGATGTTTTAGTGGTTACTAGACACAGAAAACACACCTGCCTATTTTCTCATTTAAGAAAAGCATCTTCAAGCACTTTTATTTGGCTAAAGTTTCCCAGGCTTTAGCCATCATGGTCCTTGGGCTTCCCTTAAGATGCCAGGTCACAAGCAGAGGATTCTGACAAATTCTGGTCGTCCTGAGCTGCTGCACAGCCCTCCTTTCAGCTGCACTCCTGGTACTTTACATTTCTACATCTTACTGCAGTGTGCTCACAGTTAACAGTCTTTACCAGCAGGAAAACTTTCTCTTGGTGTAATATTTATTGATGTTAAGCCCACAATGTATCAGCACAACAATCCAAAGTAATGATAATACATTTTTTTTTTTTTATAAATACAAATAAAAGGTGGCAAAATAATGCTAGTGAAGCTAAACAAAAAAGTCAATTGGCATGTCACAGTCGAGGAGAATTTGGCAAATGATATGACATAACTTTCTCTAGGATAGAATCCACTTATTCCCAGCTGCCAGACTATGATGTTATCTGGATTAACAATCCCCATTCCTGGTCATATCCTGCACCAGAATAGTACTACCTTATGTGCTAAAGTTTATTAGGCACTAAAAAAAAATAAAATAAAATAAAACAACACAAACTTTGTGTACTTACAAAGCAATACACGTATAGCAGTAATGCAGTATATGGTGTACACAATTACAAAATTAAAAAAAACAAAACAACCCTAAGTACAGGACTTCTGAATAACTGAGCTGAGATAAAAGATTTCAACACTTTTATTATAAATAATGAAAGATACCATATATGTGCTTCATATAAGGAATACAGTGTTTTCCTTTCATAGCAAAGTATCGTAGCTCGTACCATCAAATGCTCATTTTCCTTATCAGGCCTCAGAATTCCTCCCTCCCTCCCTCCCTCCCTCCCCTGCAGCTGAAATTCATTTGGTTCTAATGTAAAACTACCTAGTCTGGACTGATGGAGGTGGGGCTTGATGTGGATTTATTTGCCTTGCATTCTGAAAGTGGCCTTCAGGCTTTTCAGCTTCAGTGCCCAGGCTCTACCCCTTACCACAGCTGGCATTTGTCTCCCAGCAGCAAACAATTAAATCTACCAGAGACACCAGAAGAAAGAAAAAAAAAAAAGGCACTAATTGGATGTGTTTTTGTCCATCTTCATTTCCTACTTCCTCAGCTCTGCAAGCTTGCACTGGTGTACAGATGCTGGTAAATGCATGTTGCAGTCTCAACCCATTCTGCACTTCCTAGACATTCCTAAAGTCCTCACACATGTTACACCAGCTTCTCCCACTCCCACCTCCCACCCAAAGGCTCCCCAGTTGTTGGCTCACCACAGAACTGCAGACAGCCCATCTCCAGGAAATCCACAGGGAGGTGCAGCCTCTTGCCCTGCCCCCTCCCACCCCTTGCAGTAACATACTGCACTGGTTCATACTCTTGCCCTTTTGTTCTGGTCTAGTTCCCAATCTTTACAGTCTGGTGTGGACTGTTATTTTGTGTTAGCTCTTTTTCTTCATTCACTTGAAGAGGTTAAGATGACTTATTCCTGAACTGTCCTTGCTGCATGTTTGTAAGTTAAGCTTCCTCCTAGCTGGTAAAAATGGAAAAATACAAAAGAATGTAAAGTCGTGGTGCTGATGTTGCTTGATAGAACTGTCAATCCTCACAGCACTTAAGGCAAGATGGTTTATATTGGAGGACAGAAAGCAGGCTGCAGAGACACAGCATTTGTGCCTCCTCCTGCTTCCTGCCTCTGTTATTCTTACAGTATTGCACTTGGTCAGAGTCAGAATGCATTGCTGGTTCAGAACTATAGAAAACCACATGTTCTCATTTTCCTTGTGAGCTCATGGCCTCAAAGAAACCATCCTGCACCCTTGGGAGTGTGTAAGCATCTCCTCAGTGCTGACTGAAGGCATGTAGTGATAAACAGTGTTCTCCCCTGAAAAATCCACCCTTCTGGTGGAGTTTGACTCTCTGAAAAGGGTTATTTGTAAGAGCTGAAGCAACTTAGGTATAAGAACTGGTGAATGTGATTTGTTGTGCAATGTGTACATTTCTATTAATAATCTACCTAGCCTTCTAATTTGGTATAATGAATAAGGAATATATGGTTATTGTGTTTGTTGTTTATCTTTTGTACTTGAAGGTGTCTGCCTTTGCATAAAGTGACATAGGAGTATTGTTGGTCAAGGCAATGGCTTTCAGTGTTTCTGCTTTGAAAGAAAATGATGGAAGTGGCAGCTGGCTCTACAGGTCATCACTCTCTACCAAGCCAGATGGCATTGTCAGGTGGACTGGGTTTGCTTCAGGCTGGAAAGCTGCTTTGATGTCTAGTCCTTGGTCACAAAGGGCAGCGTATCTGCTGGCCGAGGGCCTCACCTTCTTTGGCTTGGTTGTCTGAGGTGGTTGTTGCCACTGAGCTGTAGATTAAAAAGGAAAGAAAAAACCAGTTACACCTCTTGAGCTGTGCAACAAAGCATGCCAGATGCACAGGCTGCCCTTTGTAAGGGGGGGTACCCATTTTTGAGCAGCAGAAAACCATTATATCAAAGGCAAGTTTGTTTCCTATCTTGGTGCTGGGGTTTTTTTCCCCCCTCAGCATCCACTTTCACCTTCAGATGTAGAGAGTGAAAAACAATAGTGTCTGTGTTTGTTACTGTGTGTTTTTGGCACTGCTTTCTGCCTTTCCCCCTGTCCCTGAGAGGGTGACAGCAGGGGGTTGTTTCCATGCACTCACACTACAGTGTCAGGCCTGTTGCAGGGTTATGAAAGGAAATCATCTGGTTGTTGCCACCCCTCCTATGCTGGAGGATGGAAGCTGAGCCAAGTCTCCAATCACAAGTCCCACTGCCACCACCAGAACCATCAGTTATTATTCCAGTCTCTCTACACACACTCCCCCCCCCCTCCAAGCATTTATTCTTGTTACACAAAGAGTGGCAAGAGCTTCTGGTTTAAGAAAACATCCAGTATGTAAAAGCTGCTTTGGAACCACCTCAGTAATTAAGCAGAAAGCTGTAAAACATCTACTGCAGTTCTGGCAGCTGTCACGGGTGTATTATGGGTAATGTACAAAGGAATACAAAAGGTTAGGGAGGTGATAGCAGAGCAATAGTAATCATGATCCACCAAGGAAACAGAATCATGCCGTTATCTGTTGTTAATTAGCTATATTTAATTAACTAACTAAGCAAAACAGAAAGCATGCATGCTCGTTTTGCTTCAGGTATCTGCAAGATGGTGAATATACTTTGACAGAGCATTTGTTGTCTTGATGTGGATCGTTACTATTGAGGAGAAACTACAAACAAAAGAAAGAGAGAGCAATGTAAAACCATTCTGTGAACTTACAGAACTCTTGGTTTTTGGGGGGGATGGATGTGAGGATGGGAACTGGAGTCACTTACTGTAAACATCCAGCCTGGCAGTGCAGTACACAATGCCAGCCTCGTTCTTCGCTGACACCGTGTACCAGCCAGCATCCTCCTTGGTGGCTCCCTGAATAAGCAGGCAGATGTAACCATAGTTATCCTGGTGCATGCTGGGGAAAAAAAAGAGTAGAAAATTACTATTTAAACTGGAAAAACGGATAGGATGTTTTAAAATAGCATTAGAAACCACCCCAATCCTAGTTACAGATTAATTACAGTACACTTTTAATTACTAGAGAGCTTCCTCTGAACTTGGCAAGTGGAAAAATAAAGCCTTGAGTATCCTTGACAATTTGGCAGTTTAGTATCCTGTATTGAAAACTAAGGAGGAGAACTGCATAGAGTAACTTCTCCTTCACAGTTACAGATTGAGACATCTGGAAAGCTGACTGAAGCAGCAGAGATGCCAGAAATTAGGCAGACTTTTTGGGGAAAGGATCAAAACTTGAGGTACTGAAATGCTCAGTAAGGGGTTCCTTTTCTTGCAGCATCCATGAGTTTGCTTTTAAACTGTCCTGCAAAGTGTTAATTGAATATTGAAGACAAGTTTGTAGATCTTAGACTAGAAAATACCAAATCTTAGTTGCATAATTACACAGTTACAGACCAAGGTTCTGGAGAGAAGCAGACAGCTTTACTTAAGAGCCTTGGTTTTCACCAGTAAATTTCTACAAGTTTTAGTTCCAGAGGAGACAAAACCACATCTCCACTTGCTTAAAGTGTAAAGTTAGTTGTTTAAGTCCAGGGCTTGAAAACAGAACTCACATCTTAATTCTGTCTCAGGCACCAGCCTGGCCACAAATCTGAGTAAGTGTTATTACAATAATTTGTTCTAGGTATTTCCAAGCTGCTGGTCACATAAAACTTTCTTACAACTTTCTAGGTTTTTTTGTGCTGTGGGATAAATCACCACTGAAGCTACAGGCAGGGGGATGACTAAGTCAGTCTAACCTCACTCGGTCAGTGTTGTACGTGAGAGACTCGTTCTCCTTCTTCCAGAATATCTGAGGGGATGGCTCCCCCGAGATCCGACACTCCAGGCGCACGGGGAAGCCTTCAGCCACGCCTGTGTTCTGCAGCTTCTCTATGAAGGCAGGTGCTTTGTGTGCTTCCTTAGCTGTGGAAATACAGAGTGCACTCATGTTGACACTGGGCTGGGAAGATGGAGCCTTCCTTTCAGCAACACGTTAAAAAAAATGACAATGAAAAAGGTGGCAGGAGACTTTGGTGTCATCTTTATTAAGCACAACGTCCAGTCCTGACTCAGCTGGAGTCACATCAGTATTTGGATAAGGGAGAAGGGAGCACTAATAGAGCTGAAATGTGGAGTTTGAAGAGCAGATCAAGGAGCTGTGTGGTGCCTTATATTCCACAGAAGGATGGGCTTTTATTTCCAGAAGGACCTGCTCTGCCTGAAGGCTGGAGTGGCTGTTGTCTGACAGGCTGTGAAACACCCCTCCTATCAGACTGGCTGCCCTGGTCTGCACAAATTGCCATTAGTGGCTCCATTTAATTAAGGAATCTGGTTTGTGGCCCCAGCAGTGGCAACTGCCCCCTTCTTAGAGGTTCCTTGCCAGTCAGCTTATGCCACAACACAACATAAATGCATGACCTAGAACGATGCTGCAGCTGTGTTACTGCTTGCTTTCCTTTCCCTACACCCCCACCCTTTACCACTGGTGGCACCTCCACTGTCCCTGGGACCTTACCTGCAACGATGAGCTCCAGGCTGAATGTGTTTTCCCCAGCTCTGTTGCTGGCAATGCAGGTGTAGATTCCAGCATCCCTGGCTGTGACAGGCTCTATGATCAAGGAGTGCACCCCGTTCTCACGCACCAGCATCTTGTGAGAGCTGTCGGGGCGAATTGGTCTCCCATTAAGTTGCCAGCTTAAATCTGGAGTGGGTAAACCACTGACCTGAAGTGTAAACAGAATGAATGGAAAAAGGTCTGAGCTGTAGGAAATGCTGAAGGAGTCCTGGCTTGTTACTTCAGAGAAGTCTGGTTTTGTTTGCTGCTGCAGGTGTACCATGAGATGTAAAGATCTAACTCTGTCCTGCAATAAACACTGACTCAGTTGTATTCATTTACTTACTTTCTGGCCAACTCCCTGAATTCCATGATGTCTTATGGGTGTGACTGAAAAAAAGATCAGTGTTTAGATAGGGCTGGGAGCTAAATAACAATACATTGCAAAACAAAAGGCAAGGTGACACCTTTTGTCTCTTTTCTGTTTGCTCTCCAGGTGGGATGAGAAGATACTCCTTTTTGGGTTAACTTGTGGAAAATTTGCAGCCAAGAGGATGTTCACTAATTATTGAACTCTGCTTTCCATTCCACTTAGCTGTAACCTGCCTAGTGACAGCACAGCCTGCACTCTTAGTGCTTCCTCTGTGCGAAAAAAACCTGCACTTTGCAAAGCTGAGCTGCTGGAGAACAAATAGTTTCTCCCAAATCTATCAGCATAAAGTAAACAGAAGCCATGCAGGCCCTCATTAATTCTGTTAGGTGAGGTCATAAATCAAGGTTATGTTGTCTGAAATGTTAATGGGAGAGTGAAACTCGAGCAGTAAATGGACTTAAAATGTGAGAAGCACACAGTTCAGTGTGCACTGCTTCCCTCCAGAGTTTCCTCTGAGCTGTGATGTTTGCCTGAAGGGCTCCCACTGGAGGGGGCACAGATTTCATGGTGCACTTTCTCCCAGCAGGGGAGATCCAGCAGCCTGGTCAGTAACAGTCGCTGGAACTGGCAATAGGTGTTAACTAGCTTTAAAAAGAAACTGACTTGTTCTTAGAGGCAGCTGGTGTTAATGAGAGGTTGCTGCTTCCCTCTGCAAGATACTTGCCTTGCAGTCCATCCTGCACAGCTTTCCTTCTTGAACAGTCAGGTCTCCAGGAGCCTGCAGAAAATGAGGCCGGAAGAACCGTTCCTGAATTGGTTCATTTTCATCACCACTGTCCCTTGATCGAGATCGTGGTCTTAAATAACATGAAATAAAGGTAAATTATTGTTTTTCTCCACTAAATCAGAAGATTCCAAAATCACTTATAAAATAGCTTTAAATTCTAAATCACTTCTTTGATCTACAGCACAATCAGTCCATGTTTACACACATACACTGGTAGCATTTGGTTCAGGCTGAGTTAATTATTACTTACTAATTTCATTTAATTCACATGTGGCAAAATACAGTCTAGAAAACAATCTTGCTACAGAATAATCATTTCTATGTGATAGTATTTTTGTTTAGAGATAGTATTTAAAGCAATGAAATAGATTAAGTGGGTAAGCCCTAGCAGTTGGAGTGTCCTATGTATGTAATCCCTGTCCTGTTGCTGATGGCACCAGAAAGTACAGGTACTGATAATTACTTTTTAAATAATAATTTTATATAAAGATACCTTTTTTTGATAATTTTACTTTTTTACCTTGAGAGGTGAAACCAGGGTTATTTTATTCTAAAACTTGTGGATTGAAAGAAATAATGAAAGTAGAGCTGAACCCTTCAGCTGTCTAGGAATGCAACAGGGACTGGAAACCCATTAGTTTGGGTTCTTCAGAGTCATGATGTGGGCATCAAATGGCAAAAATCAGTTTCAGCAGCACTGACATCAGGTGCTAAACTGCTGAGAGGAGACTCCAGGGGTTGCTGTGGCTCCATGAATTCAGAATTGCAGAGAGCAAGAAGCTGGGGAGGACTCATGACTGACCATATGAGAATGATCACTGATCTGGTGTAAAGAGGATTAAGTTCAAATAAATCCTTTAATGGAGATTATGGGCAATAGAAATATTTATTGTTAAAATCTTCCTTAAATCTCATGCATTTTAAGATGATGTCTTTGGGGCTGTGGCTACAAAAATGAAGTAACAACTAACTAGACTAAAGTGTCTGTGACATAGTGAAGATGACAAAAACCAGATTTCTGCCAGAATGTCTTCTGTAAGAGATTAAAAATACTTCAGGAAAAGCCTGTCAACAGCATAACAAGTCATAAAGTTCATTAAGCTAATAATTACTCCTGGAGGAAGAAATACCCAAGGTTTTCTTACTGTAGAACAGTGTCAGAGCTGTGTCCCCTTTCTCACCCTGTGTGCACTGACTGCTGGTGGCAGCTTTGCCCTTCAGGGGTTAACAGAGACTTCATTTCTCACCCTTTATTTCCAGGTGCCAAGTGCCTCATTTCCTGGAGGGGCTGCAGCAGATGGGCTGGGCTTTGGGGGCTGCTCCCACACTGCAGCCACAGCACATTCCCCCCAGCAGCATTCGGAGCTTTGGGCTGTGAAGCATTAGAGGGGGGCTGAGTTCAGTGCCCCAGTGAGATGCTGGGAATTGCTTTAAGGACTGTGGGAAGCCCAGTTTGGTCCATGCAGGAGTAAGACTGACATGACCAGCTCTGGAGCCCTCAGCACAGGAGAGACATGGAGCTGATGGAGTGGGACCAGAGGAGGCCACAGAGATGCTGAGAGGCTGGAACAGCTCTGCTGTGGGGACAGGCTGAAGGAGCTGGGGTTGTTCAGCCTGGAGAAGAGAAGGCTCTGGGGAGACCTTAGAGCAGCTGCCAGGGCCTGAAGAGAGCTGATAGAAAGCCTGGAGAAGGCTGACAGAAAGCCTGGAGAGGGGCTGTTTCCAAAGGCCTCTAGTGAAAGGCCAAGGGGCAGTGGTTTAAGTGAGAAAGGAGTGGATTTAGATTAGAAATAAGAAGTTATTTCCCACAAGAGTGGTGGCCACTGGCACAGGTTGCCCAGGGAGGTGGTTGAGGCCCCATCCCTGGAGACATTCCAGGTGGGGCCTGAGGAGGCTCTGAGCACCCTGCTCTAGTTGAGATGTCCCTGCTTTCAGCAGGGGTTGGACTGGATGAGCTCTGGAGCTCCCTTTCAGCCCAGACATGTCTATGATTCTATGACCTCCTAAACAACCCACCTGATTTCCTACTACTTCCTAGTTAGCAGAAGAGGGAAGAGAGCTGGTTTCACATCTACCACTACTGACTGTTACAGGAATCATGAATCCTTTATTGCACAGTGACCACACAATTGTCTCTATTCTGTATATTGAGATTCTATGGCCACTGTGATTATAAAACAAAACAAATGCCTCATCATGGCAGAATGCAGAACCAGGGCCCTCTCACTGCCTTGAAAGCAGATCTGTTTGGGTAACAAAAATTAATGTTTCTGTAGTGTCTAAAAATGTTTAAGCTGTGCTAAATAGCCTCATAAATGCTTTGGGTAATGGAAAAAGAGAAATATTTGAAGGGAAAATTCCCTTATATGGCTCAAAAACATAAACCAAAGCTTCCTATGTGAGTAACTGTAAACTCAACAAAGATAAGTTTAATAGTTTATTCCTGACTCATAACTCCTTATAAGAACCTGAACTGAAATCAGTGAAATGCTAAAATATTTCTAATGTAAATGTAATAAACTTCCCTGGCATGCAGTTATTGCTGCTGTTTCTTTAGAGGAATACTTTGATTAAAAGCTGCAGAAAGTACAGGCTCCTGGTGGAATGTCAGGTGAGATGTTCTGACAAAACCTAAGTGAGAAGGTCCTTCCCAGCTGCTGGTAGTGCAGTTTGAGAAAAGGAGTAATTAGTGAACATCACAAAGGGGAGGAGATTGGCAAAACTGAAGATCCTCAAAAGTCACTTAATTTCAGAGGTTGGTTGTATTTCTGAGTGTGCAGGTTTTGCAGAGTGTTCTGGACAGCAGAGCTCACTGCCATACTTCTAACTTACCTTCTTACCTCACATTCTTTATCTTACCATGGTCATTTTGCAAGCCACATTGCATTAAAAGAAGAAAAGCAACCCAAAGCACATCACATACCTTCTTATGTGAGGCTGCCCAGAAGGTGTCCAGGGACTGCGGCCTCTCTGATTTACAGCTTGAACCATCAGCCTGCCCGTGCAGCTCACTCTGCCCTGTGGGGATGATGGAGGGGAGGAAAGGTGAAAGACTTAAAGCCAGTCATACTAATAAATACCTGAGCATTGCTTTTTTCTTTTCCCACCTGTCTGTAATACAATCTCTTCTTGTGTCATGTCACAGAAGAACATCTGTCAGGATACCTCCTGATACTAACCTATTTTATCAGTTGCCAACCTAATACAGATCAGGCTGGAGTGACTGTGACTAACAGTGGTGATTAAAACATTCCATCTGGACATTTGTCTCTCAAAACAAAGGCTATTAGCACTATTAGAAACTACCCCAAACAGAGTATTGACTAAGTTACTGATGGGGGGAGGTGTCTGTGTGGCAAGTGGACAGAAAGACAACTAGTTCAAGCTCTTGGTTAGTGGTGGCAGTTAATGACTGAGCTGCTGCCTTCAAAGTGGATTGATCTGCTCCATCCAGTGGAACCACAGCACAAAAAGATCCTAATCCCATGAATGTAAAACCCAACAGAATGGTAGAAGTACTTCAAGGGTCCTCTCAGAAGAGTGAGCATGGTTCAGGGGTAGGACCTGCACTGCTGGCCATGGGAGATTGTTCAGCCACCTTAGGTTATTGTCAGTGAACAATAAAGCTTTAAATAAAACATGGGCTCTGATGTATTTATTCCCCACTGTTTATTTCCTGTGTCAAAATAAAAACTGTTCTGGGTTTTAAAAGACAGGTTGTCCTCCACAAGCAGTAAAGGCAATGAATTTGGCAGCATCAGTGCAACACCCACCTCAGCTCTGCAGTGTGCTTCAGCTCCCAGCTGTGAGCTCCATACTCAAGCCTGTCACCATGAAGGGGACTAATATTTTTGTCACAGTGGGCTGGAAATATCTGTTCATTAACAACTGGTCAAAGCCCATCAAAAACAGTCTAACTGGGGTCACAAGCAGCTTTCAAATGACCTTTGTGTTACTGCTGGACTGTAAGAAACAAAGCCTCTGTGTCCCACTTTTATTTAGACCACAAGAAAAATACCTGCACCAAAAGCAGCCACTGTGCATGACCTGCAGCCATGGCTTAAAGTGGTTTTTGTGTTACAAGCCCATTAAAGACATATGGAAGAACTACATTTCTATTTTAGGCACCACTGCATGTTCATCTTTTTCTGGCAGCTGATGAATTCACACATTTTGGGGTAATTTCTGCCTATCTCCACATATGAAGCCATCACAAATGGAAACACAAAGGACAGTAAGGAATTTGGATAGGGAAGAATGAGAAGGAAGCCAAAGGTCAGGAAAAGTCTTTCTTGGACTATTAATATTAAAGTCTTACCTGTTTATTAATGGCACCAAAGGTGAATGAGAAGGAGGCAATGAGTGGGAAGGAATTAATGAGAAGATGGCTAAAAAGAAGGGAAATCCAGGCTGAGGACTGTGGGTCCATCTTTTCTGAGGGAAACCTCTCCAGACTTTGCCTAAGTTTGTGATAGCTTTGAGATGTGGACAACTTTCCATTAGAATTGAGAAGGCTGTGCCAGAATTATTTCCACTCAGGATGACTTAAAGGAATTGGAATCCAGATCCTTGAGTGTGAAAAGCTAGTGCATTAACTCATAGCCCTTCTTTCCCTCTGTTCTCCTGTTAAATGCAGAGCAAAAGCAAGCAACTAATGTTTGCTTGAGAATTACACTGTAAAGAAACAATAGAAAGGGCTTGGTGAAACAGACAGATGTTTTGTTTAGGGGACCAGAGGAGGATGCTTCTGGTTTTTCTCCAAAGAGGAGAGAGGGGGAAAAAACAAAGACCCAGAATTTCATCATTTCACTAAATTGTTTTTTCAGTCCCCAAACTAGGAACAATACAAACCCAGCTCACTGAAGTACATCTAAAAACACACTAACAAACTCCTGTCACCAATGACCAGAACTGAAGGTAACTGCTGTGAATATCCACAATGTTAATGGTACTAAATGTTCCAACACAACAGTCATGTCTGTGTGAAGATTTCCCTTGGCCTCACACTGGTATATATCCTAAACTACCTCAACTGAAGCACTATGGTGTGTAGAATCTAGCCTACAACTGCCCATTTGCATGTCACCTGTGTGCACCACCCCACACATGCACCAACACACTGATATATGAAATAAGAGCAGGATTAACAGCTCCAGAGCAAGGCACAAATGGCAGTGTCACACTGAGTAACCTAGCAACATCCATAACAGAGCACAACACTCCTGGGCAGACTGAACTCTGTCTCAGTGACACAGTTTGTTATTCTACAGTGTGATTCCACTTGCAGGCCTGGTCTTGGCAAGGTATGTGGTGCTGCAGAAGAAATAATGTGTTACATCCCATATTACTGCTTTGGTTTCTCACGTGCAGATCTTTCCCCTCTATTTACTGTGCTTTAGGAAAAGTGGATTGAAAAAGTTTCAACAAAAGGAAAACTGAATTGCTGCACTGGGTTACCTCTGATGGTAAACTGGGTTGTTTTATCTTTTTCCTTTGTAGTATGTATGTTCTCCATGCTCAGTTAGGACACTGAGATGGTATCAGCTGAAACAAATGGTGGAAGAGTGATTAAAAACCAACACCCCTTCCCTCTGAAACCTCAAACCATAGGAAAAAAAAACCTGCTGTGGAGTTGTTTATCTCTTGGAGACAGAAAGGTCCCACCCTACTGCTGCAAGATGAAGACAGAAATCTAACTTACTTAATTTATGGTGACTTCATCATTTAATTAACTCACACATACGTAAGATGAGGTAGTTTTCTGAAGATTTATGTCCAGAAGCATGTCTTCTCTGGAGCCAAACCTTCACTTACCTGTGGGTTAGCAGCCATAATGGTGTAATTCCCATCATCATCCAGGGTGGAGGCTGCAGTGTGCAGTGAGCAAGTTCCATCAGGTTCTCTTTGAATTCTGTAGTGATCACTTCGTTTAGAGATCTGCTTCCCATCTTTAAACCAATAAATCTGCAGGAAAAAACCCAAACCAACAAGGCCTGGCTGATAAGAGGTGGGTGCTCGTTTTCATCATTTCTCAATTAATAGCACTAATGAATCTTAACCACTGAAAAGCTCTCTGGTAAGTGTTAAAGGGAAAACCAGCTTGAGCAACTAGTGAGAGTGCAGAGCACACTCCATGAACCCTTTCACTGGGCAAGGAAGGAACAGATTAGCAGTTGCTCAAGGCCAAAGGTGGCACCATGACCTCTACTGCAGCAGAAGTTTACAGGTGCCAGAACAGCAGCTGAACATTTCAAGAACTGAAAATAAAAGTTATTGCAAAGAAAAGTTCTATTTTGGAGAAGATTGCTAACTAGCTAAACAGCCTTTAATAACCTCATGCCAATATCAGCAGAGTTCCAAGCTGTACAGAGCAGTTCCATTAGCTGTCAAACAGAGGTCTTTTCCATTACTTTTGATACATAATTTTATTCTCTGGCTGACCTGAGATCTACTTTCAGTGAGCCAAAAAAATTATGTATGCAGAATAATATCTTATAGTAATCCATGTATTATACAAAAAAATATGTATGTGTTGCTTCAAACTTGAGGGAAGAAAAAAAAAAGTAAAAAAAAGTAAAATATTTTGACCTAACTTTGGGGGCTTATTTTCTCTGTTTTAAAAATAATACAAAGCCTCAAACTCAAATCTGCTGGAATCAAAATCAAATTAATCAAATTAAAATGTGGTGTATGCATGAAAACACACAGAGGAATGTGTGAAAAAGTTTCTACTAGGAAGGCTGTAATTAGCTCCCCAATCCCACCTTTCAGTAGAACATCTATTTGTTATTTCTGCAGTGTGCATTACACCACAAGTCAGTGGTGCTCAGCATTTCTTAAGTCACTTGTGCAGGTACCTACACAATTTTTACAAGGTCAGCTCATTCAAGGTGCAAGAAGAAGTGTATCTGTCCTGGTTGCATGGCTGCTGGGACCACTGAACATGAGGAAAGCAGCCACATTTTCCTCTGTCCCTCCTGAGGTGGGAATTCAGGTCTTACAGCAAGGAAAGGGTGCTGGCTTTCCAGTGTGAAGTGACACAGGAAAGCACAATTCCTGATACAGGTTCTTCATACAAGCCAACATTTCAAAGCTCTAAATTCACTCCCTTGGGGAGAAAAATTAAGGATTTCCTTTTAAGTTTCACAATAAGACAGTGGAGAATGTTTCAGAAGGAATGAGTGGAAATTTCCCTTAAAAATTAATTACCATGTATGGTTTCTATATTAACAAGCATGATGTGTAACCAGAAATGATTTCATTTCCTCAATAGCTGGTTAGACTTGTTTCCCATTCTGTCTGTCAGCAGCTTTGCAGAGGCTCTGCAGTGCTAACAAAAGATTTAGTCATGTCTTCTCATCTGCTGACAGAGCACTTACTGGAGATGCTAAAGATACTTGATCACTTACACACAGATGCTAATGGAGGCTACTAAAAAAAAAAATGAGTTTTAACTTGCATGCTTTACATTTGTCATAAATTGCTTGGAAATCCACTGCACTTAGTAATTATTTAATAACAATGCACTTATCAGAAATATCAGGAGACATGCCAGGAATTATTCCATGGAAATACATGCAAATGCTAAGTGAACCAGCTAGCCAAACACCATGCATATGTTACCCAATACTTGTTTCCTCTAAGTTTAAAAGCACAGGCATCACTGGGGTTTAATTATGAGCAGTAAATTATTAATATTGCCTTTATCTGACATGAAGTGAAGAAGTAAAACACCACCACTGCTGGAGACAATGGCCCTTGCAGTTAAGTACTTTCTTTCTAGGATACCTTTTAACAAATGTACCATTAAACTATGTAAGCACTGAACACTGCATCTGGTTTGCTTTTATTTGCACCAGATTTTCAGAAACCAATGTGTAATGACTAGAAATACAATGGAACACACAGTATAAAGGAGTTTTTGATCCTGGGCAGCACAGGCATTTTTAATCACTAAGGGCTACATTCAGCCACGTGAAGAGCAGAGTTTTTGAGCTTTATGCAACATTTGTCTCTCAATTAACCTTTTGTATGGTGGTGTCCTGATTCTGAAGAGAAATACCTCTTAAAGTATTCCACACTCCCTCCTATACCACCAGAAGTTCTCATTTTAATGAGGAAATAGTTTTACATTACACTGAAGGTTCTACCAAAAGTAGACTCATACTTTAAAAGTCATATTTATGAAGACAGAATTTTCACATCAGTATTCAATTTATATGGCATGTTCAGGGGAAAAATAATGAAGCCAATAATCCTGCTAAGAAAAATCCCTTGTAATGACTGCCAGATTTTAGAAACACTACAGTCCTTCCCAAAGCCATTTCTTGGCAAGGCTGACAGAATACTTAGAAGGGAGGAGCTTCAAGTTAGTAAATTATTTCCAGCTTTTCATTTGCCAAAGTAAAGAAATTTATTCAGGGCAACACTTCCAGCTCCAACAAATGACAGCAGAAGGGCAGCCCTCAGTCCTGGAGCTCAGCAAAACTGCTGTGCTCCAGGAGGTGAGGGGAAGATGCAGCCTTTGCCATTTCCAAAGCCCAGCTCATGAGTAGCCATCCAACAGGACTGGAAATAGTTCCATCCCACCCAATTTAACAAATCTCACAAAGCATCTGTAAGTGAATGGAATAAAGGGTCACAGTCCCAGCTGCAAGAGTAAATCTCTTTTTAATGTGCATGCTTTGACACTGCAGAAAGCCAGAGCACCATGTCTGACCCAGTGTCCACATCAGACAGGCCTTCTTAATGCTCTGCTCTGGGGGCTCAGCCCTGCAATCTCTAGTGCCAAGCCAAGGTGAGGGAGGGAAAGGAGACATCCTCTTTCATCTGTCTTAAATCAGATTAAGATGACTGAAACTGCACCTTAATTGAAAACTGTGAATATTAAGGACTGGCTAAGTTGACTAAGGCTGACTCATAAGAGGTGATCCAGCAACTTAGTCATAAGCCTGGGGCAGAAAGAGCAGCTCTCCAGGCACCTCTCAGCCCAACAAACCACTTTTGTTTCCCCACCTTGTTCAGCTCAAACAGACTTTTCTGTACAGTCAACTCAAAAGTGATGCTGGACATCAAAGGTTTGGTTCAGTCAGACTGGGCTAATCCTCAGAATGTGTCTTCAGTTTGAGGCAGGAGTGTTTTTGTGATAGGAGTGGACCCAGTATCAGCCCCACTCACTCTGCAGTGGTTCCCATCCTGTTGTGGTCTTGGAACGTGGAACTGGATTCCTTTCAGATGTAACTAAGCCAGAAAATGTGCTCTAAGAACACAACTAATGTGCTGCATCTGCTTCAGTCTAAGGGACAGGATTAGACCTGAAATGCTTGCAGGGATGTTTGTCTTATTCTAGAGATTCTTCTCTGCTACCTGACAACATCCCTTTTTCTTTTCAGTTTGTGCACTATCATACCCTGCATCAGTAACATCATCTGCAATCACCTCTGTTCAAAATCATAACTAAAACTTACACGAGATGAGAGACATGGGTGTGGCTACTGCTGTGAAGATCTTATCTAAGAGATAAGACAGCTTTGATCTCACCCATGACGACAAGAGCCCCTGTCCACAAGAGGTCACTGTAAGAGCTGCAAGGACCTCCAAGGGAAAATCCTGGCTTTGAGAAGGAAGGTGAAGAAGCTGCTGCTGTCTGCCTGCATTTGCTGAAAAGAAATGCCTCCCAAGCCCAACTCTCCCTCAGGAGCTCCTCATTAAAACCTCACCATCAAGTCTCATCTTGCTGTTGGGATATCTGGGAGCTTATTTTAATATGCCTCCCTCTAAAAGTTTAGCCATGTGTGGGTGTGTAGATATAACTGCAGCAGTGCTGAAAAATGCAGAGATACCACATTGGCTCCTGAACCAGAAGCAACATATTTTTGCATTAGAATGTTGCCTGAGCTAATTACCCAAAAGCAACCTGATGATGCTATTGAGACTACCATGCCAGCTCACATGGGGTTTTCTAGCATTGCATAGCATTCTGTGGTTACAGATGTGCCCTGAAGGTAACTAAGGAAATGATGGAAGTATGACTTCTAGGTAAAATAACAGAGATGAAGCCTCAGGAGGGAGCAGCTATGAGCTGAAGCCTCACAGAAGGATTTTTGCCTAGTATAAATCTGAATAATTCCAGTCATGTCAAAAGAGATTGGACAGTTTATACCAGGTAGGAGCCTGTCTTGTCAAGAGACAATCTCTGCTGTGCCTGTAAGATACAGCCCTTAGCACCCAGGGGCATACTGAAAGGTACTGATCTAGAACTCTTTAAGAGTCATTCTAGAAACATTCAGCTTATTTTCTTACCTTTGGCTTTGGATTTCCAGCCACTTTGCATGTAAATGTGACTGGCATTCCCTCAAAGATTTTGTAATGCTTCAGCTTTATCTCAAAGTATGGTGACATGCTGTTATCAACAGGTTCATCTCCATGCTGCACCTCCTCATCTGATTCTTCCACAGGAGATCTCTCCAACCTGTATTCGATTTCACTGATCAACCTTTGCTCAAAGCTGGAGACTTTATACTCCTGTCAAACAAGAAAAGTACATATTAGTGCCCAGCTTCAATGCATTGCTCAGCAAGATGTGTTCCTGATGTTGGGTTTTTTTTTAATTCTACTGATCTTTGACAACCCATTAAGGTTTTACATATAAAAGGAAACTGTATCTTGTTGAAGAAAAAAAGCACTATAATCTGTGCCTTCAATAACTTCCCTATGAAACAATGAAGACATCTGGTATGAAGCACAAACTGTATTTCATGTTATCTTAAGGTCTAATTTATAAGGGGAAGGAAAGTAATTTGTTGCTTTCTTTACATTTTTTTTAAAAAGCCTGTAAGAATAAAAGTATTCTGAAGCAGTTCGTAAATACAAAAGAAACACACTAATATTTCCTTGAGGGTACAGGCTGATTTAGGGTGGGTTTTGTTTCCAGATGGCCAGAAGACCATATGGTTGACATATGTTGTTTGCATAGAACTCTACTGGAGGCTGCACCAGAAGTCTAAAATTATTTTGTTTACAGTTTCCTTTAAAAATGAAGGAAGAAAAGGAAAAAAAAAAGAGAAAATGGCAACACTGGCAGTCCATGATAGTTACCTCCCTTTACTCCTGTTGCCCTTTATCTGGCCAAAAGTATCCCTTCTTCCTCAAAACCCAAATGGGTCATAGAAGTATTCAGAAAGAGAGTGGAAAGCTTAACCCAGTGTAAAACATTATCATTTGTTTAAAGTTGCTGGTCAGATACTAGGAAATATTAATTGACATAGAATGAAGAGGTCCAGAGAGTACTTATCTGATCTATCTACTTTACAGTACAACAGCCCTGCTTGGAGTCTTAGTGGTAACAGAGGTAATGCCAGAATGTAAGAAAGCTCAGAAGCAGGAAAAAATGTTTATTATCCACTTCTCAGTCAGCAGAAATGCAGGCATTCTTTCCAATGACCTTTGGTTGAATGTCTCTGACCCTTATTTTATTCAGGATCTAGAACATGTCTCATATGAAGCTCCTTTCACACACACATCCTCTGCCACTGACTCTGCTATGGGAATGACATGGAATCTTTCTGCTGACTGGTTACAGAACTAATCCCAGCCCTCAATAATGGTGAGAAGTGGAAGGAGAGAGAAATACCTTTCTAAACTCTCTTAAAATCTTTTTGATCCCAGAAAGCTTATCATCAAGGTAAATCATGAAATACAGTGGTGGATGGAGAGAGCAGAGATTTGGATGCAAAGCAGTTAGTAAATGTTAGAGCAGAAGGACACCAGAGCACACTAATGCTGTGGTTAAGCTGCCTGCACTCAGACAATTAAGCTTATAGAACAACTTTAATGCCTCGAAGGGAGTGCAGCCCAAACCTCCCCAGTTATTAATGCTGGGTGACCTCTTGTTATTAACTAAGAACAGCAGAAGGAAAAGGGCAAAGATGACAGAGAAAAGTAATCAATGGACAAAAAAAGCAAGGCAGAAAAAGGTGAAAAGGTTAACCTTCTGAATATCCACAGGACTCACTACAGAAGCACCAACAGAGCGAGCTTCCTGCAAGGGTAGAAAAGAAGATGAAGAGGCAGAAAGAAGAGCAAGAGGAATCCACAACAGCTCCTCAGAGCTTTCCTCAGGAGAACATCCTTTATGTGGTGACATAAGCAAACAAATGCTACATGTCTGTGAACAGCAGCTCTGGCATCTGAGCAATGGAGAATGTGTACCTGACCTCTCAAGCAAACTTGCTGCTGTGCTTTTGGTCTGCACACATGCAGAGAAGATAGGTTCAAGATAGTAGATGCACTTTTCCCTTGAGAGACTGAGAGGTCAGGACAGAATGGGAGAACTGGAGGAGTTTAAAGCAGAGAGCAGGCATCTGACAGCTCTCAGCCTTACTCAGTATGGAAAAACTGAGCACCAGGCATGTGCTCCTCCAGTTTACTTCACTGATATGTAACAGCACTTCTGTAATCAAACCCATCCTGCCTTGTGGGGATCGACTGCCTTGGATAAAGCTTTTTTAAACAGAATCACAGCCTGTGAAAGAAACAAAACAACACAAAAAACTGCATTTTCTCTTCCTCAGAAAGTAGAGTTGTGTGGCACCTGTACAGCAGGCTCCTCTGGTTCCTGTATATTGAAGACAGTTGCAGCACTGTCTGCTCCCAGCAAGCGACGAGCCATTTTCTCCTCGTACGTTAATCTCTGAACAAAAAACACAAAGGGGGTGAGGAGGAGGGAAAAGAAGAAAGAAAACCTCTTATTTCTCAATAAGAACTACAAGGCAGTTAGACAGCATGCAATGCTTTCAATAATCTTAATAAAACACAGCAGCAATATGTTTAACAGAAGTTATCTACCACAGCTTGTAATGCATTTTTTTTGCATTACAAGTGGCTTTTCTGGCTTGAGCAACCCTTGCCCTGCCTGTGCCATTTGTTTCCAACTTCTTGCCAGGAACTTGGGCAAGAATGAGCAATAGGAACTGCTTAAATCAGCATGGCCACCCAAAAAAGTGCATGTCAAATCATCCCAGATCTCAGCCCTAGTTGTTCTACTCAATTTTTGACATGAGAACTGCCAAAAATACCAAGAAGGTACTACACTACTTGATTATTCTGTCAAATATATGACAGCTTTACAGGAAAATATATTCTTTAAGGTTTTTTGTTTCTATGTCTTCTTACTCTTTTGGAAATGAAGGACATAGATTATAAAAGACTGTTTACACTCAGAAGGTAAAGCCAGTGTACAATTCAATTATTTCATTATTATTTTTCTTTCTATAGTCAGTAACACATTTCAGGTACTTAGATAATTTATTACAAATGAACATTGCAGAAAAACTGCCACTGAAGGAAAGGCAAACTCAGTACATGGTAAAATGCCTCATTTACTAGAAAAATGAAAAAAAGGAGGGAAATTGTAAAGCCTTTTATCTCCCTAATGCTTCCACTTTAAAAAAGCTCATTTAAATTAATCTTTTAAAAGATGTCATATTGTAGGTAAACCAGCAGGCTGAATCTCATGAAAACCAGGTACCAGTCTTGGCTCAGTTACAAACATCTGAGCAAGTCATGAACTCTTCTTCACTTTAATTTCTTTTGTGATCACTCCAAGTGCCCACAGCCAGGATTACACAAACAGAATCACCCAAGACAGGAATCTGCAAGGCAAAAACCTCAAGGCAAGCACAAAACCAGAGCTTGTTTGGTTCAAGCTCCCACATCATCTGATTACAGTTGGTTTTGGTTTTATTTTTGTGGGGGGGGTTTTTTGTTGTGGTTTTTTTTTTTCCTTTGGGCCATGTGGGCTTTCTCAGGACATTCCATTCATTGGTCCAGGCCAGACATCTCACTTTCCAAAATAGGCATTAACAGCCATGCTCAGCCCACCTTCTTTGAAAAAAAATAGGGAACTTATACAGTGAGAGATTCTGCTTAACTGCTACAAATAACTGGCAAACCCTATGCAGTCAATGGAGAATGGTAAGCACAGAAGCACTCAACACTCTGAACATTCTCCCTGCTCCACTCCATTGACCTTATTAAGAACCAGAATCTGTCAGCTCTGGAATACATAGTCTGACTCAAAGGACTGTCCTCAACTACAACAGCATAGTCCACATCTCAGACAGGACAGCAAACAGAGCCAACTCCTGAGAAACCTAAAACATGTTTAACCTAAAACAAAAATCACCTAATTTTTGGTGATACAAAAGGTATCCCAAGGCTTTTGAAAACATTTCATGGACAAAACAGGGAATGACAGTCTACATTTAAAAAATTACTCTTAAAAGAGATGCCTGCTTCAAAGACATTTAAATCAATGCCTTAATAACTGCAATCAAGTCTTAGGAGAGCTGCTCCTCATTAACTCTGAGCAGGAAGAATTTGGTATTTTATCTTTTATGAGTATCTTCAAATGAACACAAATTAATGGAAAACTTTATGGCTGTGCATTTCAATTGTCAAATATACTTGTCCATTTTACCTCATTTCTTGACTCCTCAAGCAGACTGTTAATTCTTGAAAAAGTCTGTAAATTAGTACTACTGATTGTTTTTTCTTCTATTGGTTAAAGATGTCCCACAGCTGTAGGATCTAATAATGCCTGATTCCTAATGGCCTTGTTTCTCATGATGAACTGCCTCATCTCTCTCTGATCTGCAATTACCACCTATTCTTTACACTTTTTGCTGGGCAAAAGGTAGAATGAGCCTGGACTGATCAAGAGCTAAGCTTACTGGCCAGCCACACACTGATGAGCAGCCCTGGAGGCTGAACAAGCCCCTGAGGTACAGCCTGTGCAGGCTCCTTACACAAATTCATCATCTTTGAGCCTTCCTTTGCTTTGTTAACTTTGTTAACTCCCTCCAGGAGAAGGAATAATAGACCAAAATGCACAGTGTCATTCCTTATTGAAATGCAGCTTGGGAAAGGTAATACAAACCAATAAATATATAAAATAGAAACGTCTACACATAATTACTTTATATATTTAAGAAATATTTATGTATTTAAGAAACTACACCTAATGCCAATTCCCATTCCCCAGAGTATTTTTTGCCTTTATACCGGTTGGCCATTGTTCAAAAGGTCTTCCTTGAAGCGAAGTTTTCTTTCCAGATCCTGAATTACAGCATCTTTTGATCCTTGAATCTCTTCATCTGATGCTATCCTAGCAGTTCTGCCTGTTTTCTTGGGAAATCCCCTGCAAAACAGCACAGGAAAATTCATCAGCCCTCCTGAAATCACTGCTATTTAGAAACGTATCTGGAATCCCTGCTAGTAGTGAAGAAAATGACATTGTGGCTTTGAAATGAAGAGGTCTGGCATTTTACTACTCTGTCCTTTGTAAACTCACACCACTGACTAAATGGTTAATTCAAAGATAAAACTGAAACTATGCTTTATTTGTGCATTAGTTCAAACAGGGCTCAGACTGCAGAGGTTACAAACTGGGAGAGGAAAGTGATGAGCAATGGCAACACAGCAAAGTCAGAGGAAAGAGAAAGCATGACTAGATAAGTGGGGATGGAAGATAAAGTAGGTTGCTATGAAGTACCAGAGGGATAAAGATCAGACAGATGTAAAACAAGGCAGTTAATTATTAATTTCCTGCATTATTTATTAACTAATCCCTTGTTCCAGCTTTGCAATACACAATGCATAACTCCATGTTTATTCTTCCTATCTCTGTGACCACACACCCAGAAGGCAACATGCAAATGTTGTTTCTGAAAGAAAAGCCATCCACAGAGGCTGGGTTTCACTGGAAAAAAGAAAAAATCATCCCTGTAAAGCAGTTTTCTGCAACAGGGTGTCCCAGTGTAGCAGCAATCATTTGTATTCAGAGTTCCTCAGAGCAGGGTAGAAGTGTCTGTAATTGCAGTTTGTCTCACCCCCATTTTCTGGAATGGCACAGGAATTCTTTTTTTCCAGCCTGCACTAATATTAACACTTTTCAGTCATGTTATGCTGGCTGAAAATGCCAGAACAATGGTGGTTTCTGCTGGAAATCAGCTGCTCTTACACAGCTGGGAAAAAAAAAAAAATCAATATTGCTATTAATATTGCAAACCCCATTTCACAGTGTTAAGTGGTTTTGCTTGGTTGGTTTTGTTGGTGCTGCTTGGTTGTTTTGTTTGTTTGGTCTGTTTTTAAACTTCATTCCCACTACATGGGAATGACATGCAAAAATATGAAACTGAATGAGATAAACTGACAAGCTCAGAGATGCCAGAAATGGGGGAAAAAAAACCCCAATCTGACTAGCATGAAAGTTCTTTCCACCTTCTTGCCAATACATAATTTAATTAACAGCATCAAAATGGAATCATATAGAGGTAACAAATTTTCTTGGATATTATTTGGCATTATGTTTCTGTAACATACTTAGTGAAACTCCATTCTTCTCCAAGTGTTTTCAATGGTAATTTTTAATTACAATGAAACAATCACATGTGCTGTCAAAGCCAAAAAGGAATTAAGTGAATAGATGGAGAAGACAATAATTGGAAACATTTCTGTCTAAATTCCTAAAATATTTCTTATTCTGTTGCAGAAAGTAAGTTTTAAATAGGAAAATGGTGACATTGTTGTAAAGAGAATTGTATTTTCACATTAAATCATTTGTCTAACTTTACAAAGGGCTAGAGAACAACATCCTTCACCCTAGAAATATTCAGCTGTTAGCTGGAGATCTTCTCAGTCACCAGCAACAAAGAAAGTCTTCTCCACTCTGTTCTGGGGAAGAAGTCAGGGAAACTATCCCCAAATGATACACTAAGAAATAAGGAGTTTTCACTTCACATTCTCACCAAGATCATATTTGAATGCTTGAAAAGACTCCTAGCAGAAAAAGGCCTGCTTATGGTGGAAAAGCATCAAAAAGGGGGCTGGGCTAAGTGCTCTGGAGTGGATTTCAAGTGGCAAGTAAAAGCATTTTCTCTCCAGAATCTGTGAGGTTAACTCCTGGACAATAACATCTTTTTTTTTTTTTTTTTTTCAAAAGGAAAAGGAAAATAATTCTGGAACCCATTAGCCTAAGACATAAAACTACATTGTTCTCCCTTATTCTTTCCTGTTGGACACTGAAATCAGTTTTACCACTGTGCTTCAAGGAAAATACAGTCAACTGGGAAGTGTTAGAACAGAAAAACTGCCAGATGGTATTAAAAGCATCTTTTGTGACAACTTCTGTCACCCCCACACACAAATATCCTGTTTATTTAGTCAGGAAATAAAGAGAATGAAGAGAGAGGGGTGAACCAAACATAAACCACTGGCAAATAGCTGGCATTCAATGATTTTCCATGTTCATGTCCTGCTTTTACAGGAGAGGCAAATGCCCTGACAACCTTCCAGATCTCTGATCACATGCCAGAGCATCCTGAGCTTTGCACAGTGAGTGCAGATGTGTCATCCAAGACCTGATCAAGGCAACTTGCCTGAAAAATAGATTTTCTTCTCTTATGTTTACCAGTAAGTGTTTAATCAAGGAAGTGGCTGGTTTAAAACCATCAGTATAAAACTTAACATCAGTCAAAAGTTCTTCAAATGCCTTTAGAAAACCTCTCTCTCTTCCAGAACAAATGTAAATTGGGAGAAAAAAAGAGGAGGTATACAAGGAAATGTAATTCTTCCTGCAGATGCTCTATTTCTACCTCCTCTTTAGAATCTCTACATATACACACTTTAAAATATGCACATATATAAATATATATATATATATATATATATACACACACACAGAACCCACCACCAAGTTAGCTCTTAAGACATACATTCTTGAAATGAATTTCCAACTGACTACAAGGTAATAGGAACAAGCAGAAGGTTTTTGGTAAGTCTGTCCTTTGAAGCACAAATCCTTTCAGCTTGAGAGATGGTTTACATGCCAAGACAGCCTGGCAGCAAACTTTCTTCAGCTGCTTTTGCAAATCTTTTTCACCATCCTTACATGCCCTTATCTGGATGCATTAAGTTCCTAGTGACTCATCAGTTTTCACAGGGCTAATATAAAACATTCTGCCAATTAATTGATGGACTTGTAGGTTCTCTCTTTTCCTGATACAGTTTTCAGAGTATATTGTATTAAGGTAGCAGGAGAGAGCTGGAAAAGGTGCATTTCAAGGTATTGACAGCATCAGTCAAAGAAACTATCAGATGCCTTTGAAAATCAGGCTGCAATTCAGAAAGGTTTTTAGCAGCTCTGAAACACACATCACTGAAGTCACATAGCTAAAAGCACACAAGTCTGAACTCTTTTGGTCAGAAAGGCTGCAACATAATTGTCAAAACTCAGTCATCTTAATTCACACCTATTTTTGACAGCAAAGATTTCTGCCACCTTGGTTGGGCTGTCTTTATTTTTTAATATTTGCCCTAACATTTGTTCAGAAAGAAGGCCAAAGCAGCAGTGCTTTTCATGGTTTAATTATGCAGGCTGCATGCTGGATGTAACTCCCTCTTTTCCTATGTACCTTTTACAGTGTAAACAAGGGCAACAGGCTGGCTGTTGTTATCCTTCCAAGAACAAATTCCTGTTTGCAGCCAACATGGCTTGGTTTCATAGAAATCCAAATCAATTCTCTGGTACTGAGGTAATGAACAGTAACTTGATTTTTCCTTTAAAATGAAAAAGTTCCAAAAATACAGCTAATTCCTGCCCACTTAGCACATTTCTCACTTACTGTAAGAACAAAGTTACTACAAGGTCTGTGAACAGAGCACAGGCTTTGAAGCTGCAGCTGTGTATTAAAACCAGTTCAGTCTGATCTTGTCATACATGCTGTGGAGACCAGGAATCAGTTCTGTTCCTCAACATGATGCTGAATTAAGGGAATGCCTGAGGCACAGACCTGACTAAGGCTGACTTACACTAAATTAAACAAAAGGTAACAGAAGTTCAATTATTTCTACCACCCAAGAGTGGGTTATGAACACTGTAGTTAAAAAAAGAAAAAATAAATCATCATGCCTCAGCACTGGATAGATCAAAACCAACATGAGCAATACATACTTCTGAGCAACTCTGATCCTTCTGAATTATAACAGAAAAAAATCTCCTACAAACTGCACACCTACCACCAAAAAATTAAATTTTTTTTATGGCTTATCTTTAAAAACATGGTTACTTCTCTCATTCTCCAGTTCCTTGCTCACCTGAACAAGTTCTCTCTCTTCCTCATGCTGCACTGTCACCATAAATACTGAAGTGCCCTTTGTTTTTCAGAAGATGTCCACATATTTGGATACCAATTTTAAAACTACCACCTGTTTTGTAACTGGTAATCTCATCTGCATTTCTTACTGCTGCCAGCATGAGGCTAAAATTGATGGTCAAGCAGAAATCACTAAAGCACTGACTGCTCTGGAATGTAGAGAAGGCTGGCACAGAATTCATGGTCCTGCAATCTTGAGAAGAACAGATAACTACCAGAAGCATGTGAAGAAAATCCTTGATTTTGACTTTTAAGCAACTTTAATTGATTAGAGCTTGGGCACAGCCTGGATTTCCAAGTTCAAGTGGACCAACTGGCATTCATCATACTTAAAACAGAAGCTGCTATGGATATATAGTTTAAAATAATGACATAGATGTAGATAATACAGAGGAGTTACACTGTGAAAACCAGTGAGCAGTATGAGCAGCAAAGTACAGATTCCAGCTTCTACAGATGTCAGTGTGGACAAACACCCTCAATCCTAGGCCCCTGGCACATCCACTCTGCTCCCTGAAAGAAAACTGAAAACTAACCTGAGTCCAAGACATCCATCCACCCAGGAGTCTCCTTAAGCTAAAGAACAAACTGGGATTTTTAAGAACACTATAACCCACCATCAGACAAGTTTTACCTCAGAAATAACTGTCAAGTGTTCAGAATTCCCTTAAGTACTTAATTAGTTATGCAGCACTTCTCTTGTCTTTAGAAACTCTGTGCTCAGGCAAAACATGAATTTATCAGATCCAAAGCTTGTCCAGCTGCCACCATCACCACAGTCATAGCTTGAAACTGCTGCTCACTGTCTGGAGCTTACACTGGAAAGATGAGATTAATTTTATTCAATTTTATTTACCATGCAAATGTTGCAAATCAGTGCTTCAAACTTTTGTAGGTGAATGAGTCCATAATAATTACACACAGATGCTTTCCATGTTTCAGATGCCCAAAGCAAATGCAGCAAATCCACAATTCCCTTGATTCAGGCCAGGTTGTAAGACTTGTGTTGTTAAAAACTAAACAAACAAACAAGAAACCTCAGTGCAAAGTTGCCAAATCTATCAACTGGGAAGAGTATTCACTTGATCAAACTGGTTTAGGTAATGCTGTCACTTCCACAGACTCCCAGGATCCAAACCCAAGGAAAACATCAACCCTCAGCCAAAACATTAGCCTGGTGTTTACCACTCAGGGGTTCCCAAAGTACAAGGATGGAAGGAGTTAGAAATGTTTTGTCTGGCCTCTTATATAGCAAAAGCCACAACATTTCCTGGACTAATTAAGTAGAACAAAGATGATATGATGCATTGATGATAGAAAGGAAAAGCCTGAGGAAAGCTGATGGAGGGAAGGTTTGCCTCTGTGAGGAGAAACTGGAACTTCAACTTTACAGAAGCCTTCACTGAGGATGCCTCTGACCATCTCCAAATAGAATTACCTCCACCTGCAACCTTTCTGCACTTTTATTCTGCTCCTACCACAAAAACAATCTGAAGAAAATAAGAATGATGCTCCCTAAGTACTGATTCTGAGGAGATCCATAGTTGTGCTAAGATGCAGTGATGAAAAATACATTGAGATGTATCAAAAATAAAACAAATTATTCAATTAATTTCACAGTGTATCAAGATTCCTAATTTATAAAAGCAGTCTGCAGCATTTCTTACTCTGTCAAACAGTGTTTTTTGGCTGACAAGCCACAGTACCCATGCCTGGGAGAGAAGACAGTAAACAACCATGGTAAAGAGACCACATGAAAAACCATCCCTGAAATGCAGACCAGGTAAGAGAAACGAGCCATGGGAACACTGAAAGCAGGCAGGAAAACTCTTTTAAGAGCAGTTTATCTCCTTTCTATAGGCACTTGAAAGTGTTGAAGCTTCTCTGTGCAATACAGGTCCAAGTCTGGTTCTGCTGATGTTAAAAAATAACAATAAATCAGAGAGTTATTGTCTAGAGAGGAAAGTTAACCACTTCAAACACTGTATGTGGAGCCTCTAGTAAAAACTGTACCTCCTTCCCATGAAAGGTATCTCAAACTCTGCCCAGCTCACTTTCAGCAGCAACCCACCATTATCTTTTCCCTCTTGTGGCTCTTTGATCAAGCAGCAGAGACAGAAGTTCAAATGGCTTGACTGGCATCTTAGACACTGAGCTGAAGCAAAACCTTGAATGCTCCAACTTTGTTCCTTGCACCCTGTCTGCACAGCACAGCCAGGGAACAGCCCAGTCCTTTTTCAGTCGGTGGATCTTGGATGGTGAGACTATAGGTGGAGGTTATGGAACACTTGAGAGTGGCTCAAAAACAGAATGTCTCTGACAGACACGTGTGTTCAAGAAAAGAGGATTTGTGAAGATGGAACAGAAGAAGAGTGAAAAGCAGCAGAAAGTGAAGGGGGTGGGACAGATCTAAGACCATACCACAAAGCAGAAGAGACCAAATGCAGTGGGGGGAAGGGAGGAAGGGGAGCAGTTGCTCAGGAGTGCTATGAGAAGGAGGGAAACCAGAATGATTGACTCAGTGAGACACAACACACATGAGCAACCTACACAGTAAAAAGAAAAAGGAGAGGCCATGGGAAAACTGATCAAAGATACATAACAATAGATATTTCTCTCTTGCTTCGTGCAGTACATCTTTTACCATGTTTTCATGTTATAATTCAGATGATAAATGCTCATTGTATATACACACACACACACATATGTATATATTCTTACACATAAATTATAGGCACATCCATTCAGTCTGGTTAACATGATCCAGCTCCCATCTGGACTACATTTCCTGAGGGAATGCAGGCCAAGCAGCCAAGCCCTCCTCACCCTCAGCTCAGAGCCTGGGGCAGCTGCCTTGCCCCAGGTGGTGGGCTGGGGGGAGGACAGACACAGCATCACGTGGACCCCCAGCCTGGCTGGGGAATGAGGGGCACAGGGAAGGGGGAAGCATGGTTGCAGAGCTGTCTGTCTGTCTGTCTGTCCAAGGACTGGTGGGACTGAGGAAGAGGAGAGCTAATGCCTCCAGAGAGAACATGCATGCCTGAACATAGCCTAACAAAGAGGGGTGCAGCAGAGGCTCCAAGTGCTGCTCTCATCCTCACAGCACACAGAAGGGAAGCTGGAAGAGAATCCAGTTCCCATCCAGGGCTACACAGATGTACTAGAGCCTTTCCTGGAAAATCAGAGGTAATTGCAGGCTTCTGTGGGCTGTGCCTACCTGTAAAACTGTCAGCAAATTAATCATGCAACTTCCAGCAGTCAGTATCAATAGAGACACTCAGTGCAAAGGACACAGCAAGACAGAAAAATCACAATTATTATGACTGCAAGGGTGAACTGTACTATTGATTCATTTTTCTCCTCAATCTGTTTTATGGCCAGACTCCATAATGAACAATATGACAGAAATTGAGATAAAGAAATGCTTTTAAAAGCATATACATGATTTATTACTTTTATATCTCTCTGCTTTCTTCCTTCTCTTCCTTTTCATATCTTTGGACTGAAATAACAGAAGTTCCCACTGCAACAGCATGTAGCTGAGTAAGTCACCTAGATACCATAGATCTGTTTAGACAAACTTCTAGACAAAGTTATAAATAAGCCTTGGATACAGCTATTCTCATTTTTGTTCTTCAGCATGTTTCTTTGTTCTCTAAGGATGGAATGAGAGTCTAGTGCCAGTGGAAAGACAAACTGATCCACGATGGGAGCTGACATGCTCCAAAATACTATTTTGGCCTTTAGAAAAGACAAAAGGGGAAAACAAGTACATGGAGTTGTTAGGAGGAGGGATTCTGTTTGCTTTTATGCACTGCTTTTCTAAATCCCCTCCTAACCCCTTTTCCAAACTTAGCAGGAGCCAAAACTGGAGCCAAAAGTCAATATATTGTTATGATTGCTTTGTTGTCAGATGTATACTTTAATACTTTATACTTTAAGTATCAAAGCTACAGGGACTTCTGAAGTATTCTCTCTTGAGATTTCTCTACCTGCTGATATCATAGGAACATGTGACTTTAAAAGAAGTGGGTCATGAGAAATATTTTCTTGGATCCCTCTCCACTGCCCTGGGCATGAAGAGCCTTTTGTTGCTGCTTTCCTATTTTCATTAGCTCCATTTAAAGCTTTAGCTTCTCTTTTGTGTTCCTACTGTAGGACTCTTTCAGAGTCTCACATCTGTGATGGTTAGAAAACTATATTCCATCTCTAGCCAGAAGCACTCGGAAATAATTCACACATCTGTCCCTCCCAGCCAGCAGGTAAGCAAAGGACCCTGGAAAATGATGAAATTATAAAGTGAAGCAAGTGCAATAAGCTCAAGGAGCTCATGAGCTGCTACTTACGGAGGCGTCACTCCTTTCGGGAGGCCTAATGCGTTGACAGCAATGGGTGGTGGCTGGGATGGCAGCATGGAGCTGAGAAAAGCTGCTGGAGACTGGCTGGAATTAGGAAATCTGGGAGTTGGAGACAAGCTGTGGGAAGGTGAAGAAAGTGAAGGCAGAGGAGGGGGTGGGGGAGGTGGAAGTGGGAAGGAATCACAGGGCGGGTATGCCGTGGTTGGACTGAAGACAGGGGGAGGCGGGGGTGGAGGGGATGGAGAAGAAGGAGACCAGCCATACTCCCCTTCTGGGGCAAACTGCTGAGAGAAAGGGGGAACAGGCACTCTCCCAAACTGTTTCTGAGAAGCAGTTGGAGACATGGGAGAAGGCAGGCTGGACGTAGATGATCCTGAAGATGGAGTCACATAACCTGAAGCAGGGCTGATGTTCTGGGCAGCGATGAACTGCTTAGGCCGAGCATAGTTGAAGGAGCTAGAAGACTGCATGGTTGGAGAAGTGTGAGAGTTCAGAATACTCATTGGCACAGGAGAGGTGACAGACTGGCTGGACTCAAGCTCCTGGAAGGAGGGGGGAGGAGGAAAGGAAGGAGAAGAGGGAGGGTGCTGCTGCTGCTGCTCGAGTTGCTGCTGGTGACGATACCACTGGCCGCTTTCTTGCTCCAGACGAATTTGGTTCTGCAGCTGCTGTATTTTTATAGGATCCCTGTAGGAATGAAAAAAAAAAACAACAGACAAAAAGATGATTAGACACACAGTGCTGGTTGGGGAGGAGGTAAAATTTCCACTGATAAATGGTCTAGGAAAATCAGAAGGCCGGGAAGGCTTGAAGTGTTTGCGTATCTTGAACAGGCCTATTTTTTTCAGAGCTAAAACACTGCTACAAAAGTCTGTTTTTTGAGCTCAAGAAGGAGGAAAACAGTATGTGTATAACAGAATTTAGCAGCACCTTCACTTCTTAAAAAAAGGGAAGAGAATTTGAAGATGCTTAGGATATTTCAATGGGGAAGTCCAGGTAATATAAGTAACAAAATGTTGCAAGGTTTCTGTTTCATTGAGGGGCCCTATCTCAATAATAAACCTCAGATAATGCTGTGGGCTGATTACACAGGCTTCATAACACCACACTATTAATGAGGCACTTAAAAGGACTAACTTCTATGTTAGAACCATCTGTAGATAAGCCAAGACTTCCAAGAAACACTTGCAACCTAAGGAAAAGCTGAACTGAGCTTCCATGTTGACTGCAATCCCATCTTTTTTTCCTTTCTGTAGGTCCTAAGACATCCCTTAGCAGATGCTGCCCACTCTTCTGAGGAACTGCTGCCCTGGCAGCTCAAATGGAAATGAGAATTTCTTTTAGAAGTACAGACAATTGCTAGCAGAACAATAAAATCTAAAAAACTAATATGCAGGAGCACTCAACAGAACTGTTAATTAAATTAAAAAAAAAAGAAATATTCAGCAATGAAGAAAACCAGACCATGCACTGATGCACTGTTTGGTTTTTTTTTTAACCACAAGACAGCTGTTTGAATGACATTAGGATCAAATTAACTGTGTGGTCCATCATCTTAGAATGTATCAGACTGACTTGCTTAAAAACTGTCATGTTCCAGCTGGAAATTATAACTTTATCTCAATAATCCAGATGTCCACAGAGTTTCAGCATATGCACATATACCTTTTCTGTATATTTAATATATAAATACTTTATTATACACAAGTGTGTCATTGTTTATATATAATTTTGGTCATTTAAGCAGAAACTTTAGAAGCTGTCTGCTTAATGCATGGCATATGATTGTATGATTCTGGCACAACAATCCACTTTTGTTGGTAGCAACAAAATGAGAAATGGCAAGATCATCATATTTTCCACTCTAAGATTAATTTTTATATTCCACATTTCCCAGAAAACGCTTTCTGAGAAGAATTCTGCTTATAATCTCAGGCCAAAGGAGATTGTTTAGATAAGAAAAAGGGAAGCAAGCTTGTTTAGGACATAAAACTGAAAAATCAGTTATTTATATTTAACAGTTGCTTTTCTTTTCATCATAAAGCAGGATCAATTCTAGCAACATCAGTCACCTCACCAACAACACATAATTCAGAATTTTTATTTTTTTTTAATTAAATCAGCAACAAGAACATCAAGATGCTGCAATTCACTTGTAAATTTTATAACTCATTTTTAATGTTGACAACAGAGTCTAAATCCCTATCAGTTCAACTTTTCACTCCACAGGACACGGACTGAACCTTGTTCTTTGATTTTTGCTAAATCACACAAGTCTCCTTTCCCTAAATGTGCTAAAGCAACAGTAATTTAGTTTCCATCATCATTTGACTTTGCTGGCCAATGACAGAAATACTTCAAGGCACCTCTGATTGGGAAAGTCCTCTAAAATTACTACTTCCATGTCTTTATTTGCAGAACTGCTGTCCAATACCTCTAAAATGATTTACTAATAATACAGATTTTATCTTCCATCATAACCACCTCAGTATTTTTTTTTTTAATGACTGTTGAGAGTCTAAGGTTAAAAAATCAGGGGAAATTTAATAGATGGTGTGTTGAACACAGAAAAAACTTGGCTGTCTCCAACACTGCCATGTTTACCCAACATGTGCAAGTCAGAGATGTCTTGTCTTGGGAGTTTTCTGCTCCCACTGCCAAGTCACAGGGCGTGTGCCCAGCCAACAGCACACCACCAATGACCATCTATGGCCCTGCCATGGCCAGCTCAGCACTGACACCCAGCTGCTGCTGCACCACAAAAGGCTGCCAGGCAAATGGGGGGTTGCTCTGCTCTCACACTAAGCTTGACCTGAGGCCACGGGAATAGGCATCCCTGTAAGTCAGGGTTTAGTAGCTCAGGACAGCACTAATTCCATCTGCAAAGCTTAGGGTACAAAACAAAGCAAGTGCATGGCTGCTTGAAAAATAACATGCAGACATCATCACTGTGACATCAGTCCATGTAGAAAAAACCTTAAGACCTTCTCAGTGCAAATTTTCATTCCAGGGGTAGAAATCACCATCCTTTTCTGCAAAGGAATGTTCTCCAACTCAGAGCTATTCTTTTAACAGCCCTATACTTATTATTTCATTGAGCAGATGCAGCCCAGAGATGTGTCATTATGAAGAAATACATTAAAAGAAGAAAAAAAGAAAGAATTGAGAAGTGATTTGCAATGCCACTGCCAGCAATGGAAGCTCTGCACAGATAGGTCCCACACATACAGAGAACCCAGCAGCCAAAATTATGCAGGGGAATCAGGCTGCTATGTTGCCATCATCAGTAAGGAAATTAGGGAAGGAATTAAAAAGAGTTCAGTTTTTGGATGAGATTACAGGAAAAAATAGTTTAATTGTAATTACATCCTCTTTACAATTAGCTGAAATGTGTTGTGCAGTCCCAGTGTTTTGAAGGGCACACAGGATTTCACATCAAGCTTGTTTAAACAATAGGGCATAGAACTTATCATGCAGAGTTGTTAGTTTTGCCAAATAATTAGACCAATATAAGAAGGGCTGTTTAATAATATGAGCTTGCTTCTGCCTCAAGTAACTCCTGAACTAAAGCAGACTGGCCCCTTCACAATCCTACCAGCAAGTTTACCCTTTGAGAAAACAGGCTGTACAGCAATATATAAAACATACCTCCCAGATGAAAATACAGGAATAATTTTAATGAAAATAATAAAATTTAGTAACTTTAATAGCTGAAGTTAGTTTTTAAAGTTGATTTGAAACCAACGACGAAATCCTCTGTATTTATATTTTCAGGTAACAACAATTCACCTCCATCACATCTCCATTCCAATGAATTTCTAGCTTCACCATGTCTGGCTCTTCTGCAGCTGCAACAGCAGACTTGCCAGGTAGCTGATCAGCCAGCTCCTCAACTGCTTACTTGGCTTTCTGCAACCACAACGTGGGTAATTTACTGGCATAAATGGTACTGTTGCAAACCAGTCATTTTCTTAACAAAATGGCATAGTCACTGAAATGCACACACCAACTCATCCCAAGTTTGACCATAGTCACCAGTATGGTACTCTGACAACATTCCTAATGTAATTTCAGGGTTTCCACCAGATCTAGGAGTGGTTAGGATTTGTTAAAATGAAAGCAGCAACAAGCTAGCACCACATTAACAGCTGTACTGAAATTAAAATACTCAGAATCTAACAGTAATTCACATGAAACTGACCACTAAAGGAATATTTACTCACTTTTAGAGATGTTTAAATGTACATGTATGACAAGGTGAAGGGAGAACAGTTGCCTCTTTTTACAAAAAAATTCTAAGTATTCAACACAGAGACAGCCTTCAGCCTGTATTAATACAAATACATTTACTCAAGCATTAAGTTTCCTGATGCTGAACAATCCCTTATATTGTGAGAAAGAAATGTGGACTATTTTAAATCCTGCAAGAGTTCACATTTATGTAAGTTAAAATAAGAAATGGGGGTTGGAACCAAAAACCAGAACCAGTTCAGGTTGTACCCTGCAACATTCAGAGATATTTTTTGTCTATACTGACAGATTTTGGGGAAAATGTAGGTTGTCACTGCAATTTAATCCTTGTGCTGAATAACTAGACAGCTGTAACTAGGAACCATTCCCACCAGCTGCAATCTTTTAATATTTTTATTACTTGTCCTTCAAAGCTTAACCATTTGAATTTGCAGACTCAGGAAAATCAGGATAACATTTTCCACACTGCAGATGAGCATACAGGAGTGCTTATAATTCACTCCACCACAACCTAATGCCCTCTCAGGAAAACCAGGGTGGTACAAGAGCTAACACAGTTAAATCTGTTATGAGGCCACTGTGAAATTAAGCTTGACTCTGCATCTGAGAAATATCATACACACAGAAGAGAAATGTAAACCATCTGCATTGTATCTGTGTTGTTTGTGAACTCTCTTGTAAGGAAATCCTGCTGTCATCTGGCTGTTAAAAACTTCTCTGCCTGTCCTAAAAAGTGGCATTTGTACTTGTGCCCATTTTCCATGATGGTTTGAGTAGCTGTCAAAGGCATCAAGGTAACTTCTAAGAAAGCCAACAGTAGTGCCAGTGCCAGCATTGAGTGAGCACAAGGAATTCTTGTAGAGACAGGAACCATTTTTCATCTCTCTGTAGCACTGCAGGGCCATTATTTGAAACATGCAGCAGTGAGATAACACATTGAGCTTGGGCACAGAAAGAGAGGAAGCTGTGCTCTTGTGCATGCTCATTGTTCCCAGAAGTCATAAAGACACAATACAGCTTTAGCAGAAAGGCCAAGCTTCCTATCCCTGCTAGGGTCAGATCAGAATTAAGTCTGCTACTCAAAAATCTGTCTGCCTTGGTAATTCAATAGTGTTACATAACTCGTGCACAGAGTAACCTGTGATAGATGTGCAGTTAAAAACTGACCAAGATAATGAGTTTTACTGAGAAGGGAAGCAAAAAGTGTAACACTATTAAGAAGCAAATTGTAATGAGGGATTAACAGTAATACAGGTTCCAAAGTCAGTGACATGGAGAGTGGAACTGAGCTCACCCTCAGCAAATCTGCCCCCAGGATGAAGCTGGGTGGTGCTGGATGCCACCCAGAGGGATCCTGACAGGCTTCAGAGCTGGGCCTGGGCAAACCCCATGAAGTTCAAGGCCTTGTGCAAGGCCCTGCACCTGGGTTAGGGTAATCCCAAGGACAAATAACAAGGGGTGATGAGTGCATGAAGGGCAGCCATGAGGAGGACTTGCAGGTACTGGTTGATGAAAAAGCTGGAGATAAGCTCCCAATGAAAGGTGGCCAGCAGTTGCAGGGAGGTGATTCTGTCCCTCTGAGCCCCCACCTGCAGTACTGTGGCCAGCTCTGGAGTTCTTGGCCCAAAAAATCACAAATCTGTTGGAATTTTGTCCAGAAAATAGTCAGGGGGTTCCTCTATTAGGACAGGCTTGGACAGTTGGGGTTGTTCAGCCTGGGTAAGGGAAGGGTTCATGGGGAGACCTTCCTGCAGCTGTCCAGTACTTAAGGGGGACTACAGGAAAGATGAAGGCCTCTTTACCAGTGAGTGTAGTGACAGGATCAGGGGGAACAGTTTTAAACTGAAAGAGGGTAGAGCTAAATTAGATATTAGGAAGAGATTCTTTACTGTCAGAGTGGTGAAACACTGGAACAGGGTGCCCAGAGAAGTTGTGGATACCCCTCCTCTGAAGTTTCTCAGGCCAGGCTGGATGGGGCATTGAGCAACCTGCCCTAGGGGAAGGTGTGTGTCCCTGTGACAGGAGGGTTGGAATTAGATTATTTTTAAGGTTCCTTCCCACTCAAACCATCCTATGAATCTCTAATTCTAGGAAATCACAAAAACTATACAAGCCTCAAACCAAAAGTGAACAGAAGAAAAGGTGGATGGCCACTCCTAGATTTACTATAACACATCTTCTCAGTGCTGATACTGGAACAGCACATGCATAGTTGTCTTTACTTAAAATTTACTACATTTGATTAACAACATGCTCTATAAATCATCATATTTCATCCATCACTGCTCACCAACATTTGATTTGCTTATTTTTATGCCTCCCCACCAACAGTTACAGTGGGCTTGTAACTGGACCTCCTGGCTTTCAATATTCCAGTAGCTATCAAGTGTCTATTTTTTGAGTTACATAAAAGATGACTGCTTTATAGTATTGAAATATATTTTTATTATTTTTTTATCATATTAAAAAGGAAAAAAGAAAGTACCGACTGGGTGCCCCAATATTTAAGGAAGCACACAGTTTCTGTCAGTGTGTTCTTAGGAAAATTAAAACTTAATTTTAAAACTACTTGAAATAATTAAGGTAGTTTTAGAACCTAAATTCTAGGCCCTTTTATCAGTTTGTCTTCACAAAGTTCTGACATTTGAGCAGGATATTACCAGCTGACACATCAATAATCTGATTTAGGAATTTTTTTTATTATGAGAATTTAACTTTTTTTTTGGGTTTTTTTTTTTTTAACTGCTTAGTAACTGTGCAGTGCATTATTATGAAAAGCTTAAATGGAATACCTTCCATATAAATGACAGAGCAAATAATTGCTTTTGTACATTTGAGTGGAAGTACATTCCATGAGGATGAATCACTTCAAGTACTATTTATTTCTTAATGTATAT